>JASDQU010355764.1:0-11992 GCA_032191745.1 Picea mariana
GACCAATTACTTCAAGGATCAAGAATCCTCTCCGATGCAAATCCAAGCTGGTGGTGATGGAAGCTGCTGCTGCTGACTGGACAAATCTGGCGAAGAAGAAGAAAGATGGGCCCTCCAGGGCCATGCCCAGGTCAATCCCACTCTCAGTACTCTAGGACCATGTGGGCCTCGAGACATGATCTCCTAGTTATCCCTAGATATCGGGGATAACAGTGCCTCTCGACACATGACCGGGTTGAGGTCAATTTTCCTCGATCTTACAGAGATAGACTCAGAGTGTAGAGTGAATTGTGGAGTCGGCCCACAACTTGCAGGAAAGGGGTTGGAAGGGTGAGATTCCAACTAGAGTCAGGAGGTCTTCTGGAGGTTGGCGAGGTGTTATATATTCCATAGTTGACAGTTAATTTTGTCTCAGTGTCAGCTTTGGATGAGAGTGGATTTAGAGTTGTTTTCCACGGTGGACATGTGTTTTTATATCCTATGGGAGCAGTTGCTGACACAACAGTGATGCTTGGTGTCAAGTATGAGGGCTTATACAGGTTGTTGGGTAGACCTGTGTTGGGGTCCAGTGGATTTCTGGACTAAGATTCTGTGTCAGAGAGTTGGCAGGTAGCATGGAAGAGAGAGTTTATCCATGGGACTCAGTCTTCTTCTAGGACTCTCAAAGGACTCAATAGTCATGAGTCAACACAGATGGATGCTTAGGAGAGTATGTAGTCTCCTAGGAGCATGTCTTCATTTCGTGGTACAACGGAGGTAGCAACAGAGGCTTCCAGTGCAGTAGGAGTAGTGGCTTCATGTTTAGAGGGAGCAGAGACTTCTAGTACAGAGGGAGCAGATATAGCAGCTGATGAGATGGAGACAGATTCTGGTGGTGATACTAGAAGTACCTCTCTCGCTAAGAGGGAGTGTTGAGAATTGGTAGCTTAGAGGTACTTATGCATTGGCAACGCTCAACATGCGGAAGTGACCAGGCAAATTTTCTCGTAGTAACTTTATAAAGTGATTTTATAAAGTTGAGTGTTTTAATTTCGAAATGTAAAAGTGACTTTATGATGTTATGGGTCACTTTATTAACTAAAGTGACCTCAATGAATGATTAAATTGTGACCGTTGATCTCAAGGGTAAGTGAAGAGTCACTTGAGGGAGATCAAGGGTTAGAGGAGTTACAATTCGAAATTGATAAAAGGCAGCTCATTAGGAGATGAGGGCGCACTTGTTGAGGAGAACTTGAGGGAAGTTGAAGGGGCACGCATCCCAAGAAGGTTTCGTAGCTTGGAGGGAAAGGGTCTGAGCAGCCAGGAGGAGGCACACATCCCTAGGAGGATTGGCACGCATTCCTAGACAGCATCAACATCAGTGGAGGCTATACAGTAGGGATTGGAGGAGGTCGTACAACATATTTTTCTTGCCTTGCATCTCCAGCTAACTCAAAAATCTTTGTTGTGTATTGGCATGAGTTTCTAGGAGTTTTCTCTGCTGATAATAAGTCCGTACAATGAGGTACGTATCTGTATGTAATTTTTGGGCACGAAAATCAAGATTGTATCTCTTGTTAGTGACTGTACAGTTCGTACAAGTTTTCTTGGAAGTCTGTTTATGATTTCAGACTGTATTACAATAGATATTTGTGTTGTTTTCTGTTTAGAAAGAGTGAAAGTACAGATGTAAATGCTGATTTAAAGCTATTTTTATACTTAGAAATTTCCCTAAAGCTGAATAAGAAACATTCTCCTCAATTCTGTCATTTTCTATGTTATTCTTCTTGGGGTTTTACCCAGATTTTTCATGGTGCATTATGGATATTTTGTCCACTATTAGTATATGATTCCACTGCAGATTTAGTTTCAAAATTGTATTATTTAGTGTTTCTGCTCATTAAGTGCAGCTAGTAAAGATTTTAATGCTTGGCTGTTAAGACTTAATTGGAGGCTGAAATCTGGGTATGATATCGTGATTTTCTGAACTAATTTCAACATAAAAGTTATGCAATTGAAAATATCTCTTGAGTCCAAGAAACCATGATTCGACATCATCTTCCCTTTCTCTTTCACCATCAAAGGAGGGTGGCTTAAGCTTCCTCAGCTCTCCTTGCAAATTGTCCACTTCCAGTCTTCCTTCTTTGGTCCCTGAAGACACCTCTTGACTGCTTACGGGATCTTCCGGTGCATACAACTTTCTTTCTGAGTAAGGAGGCGAGTGGTATCTATGAGTTTTGATGGCACTTCTCGAATAACCAGCTCTTCCACGATCCTCTCTTCTTTCACGAAACCTGCCTTTTTCCTCCTATTTTGAGTTTGATCCCTTCTTCGTTTGCCTCTGCAACACTCTAGCATTTATCTGACTTTTCTCTCTCATCAGTCTCTCATTGTCCACTTTGTAGCTCTGCACTTCTATTTTCAGGATTTTTACAGTTTCTATTAATGTTTCCTTCTCTCCTTTCCCCTTGCGTCCATTGGACTCTGTCATTGCATTACCAACTTTGGTATTCTGGCCTTCGACCTCCTTATCATGGTTGGAGGCTCCCTTGTCTTCTTCCATGTCTTCAATACGCATTCTAAGTTGACATGTTCAAATACCTTAATTCTGAAAAATGTGCAAGCGACCATTTTGTTAGAATTATGCATATAATAAACACAATTTGCCAAACCATGTTACAGGTCCTTTTTCTTCTCAATTCATGAAGAACATAGATGTATCCATCTTCATCATATAACACTTCCATGTTATCTTTTAGCCGATACAAAATTCAATTCTTCACAGGCGCTTCTTTCAAACCACCTTCCCAGGTGACCACGACTAGAAACCACGGCTAAATCCTTCCTTAGCACTTTTTTGTCTCGAAGACAACCAATTCGGCCATTAGCCCTTCTTCCCTCAGCTCTCAATTGCATGTGACCATGATCATGACCCTGCGCTTAGCTGAAAAAGCGCTTATCCAAAGCTTTGGGACTTCGAAACCTTCAACTAGGACCAGAGCAACGATCCTCGTTCTCTTTCATGATCAATGATCGAGATCCACTTCGGGACTCTGGCCTTCGGAAGTCTCAACTTCCCCCGCTTGCTTCCTCCAGGAAAGCTTTTACCTGGAGTTCACGATCTGTTGATGCGTGTCCTCCCGTAGATCCACGACTATAAATCGGTTCATCTCTTCGAGCTTTGGGAGTTTCAAACTCCCTGCCTTTGCTTTCTTCCAGAGTGCTTTCACTCGAAGTCGACGATCCATCGACACTTGTCTCTTACAGATCAACGATTGTGAATCGCTTTGGCTCTTTGGGAGTTCTCGACCCAACACCAACTTTCACATCTTTTTCCTTTGGAGTACCCAATCTCCGGACTGCACGACCTGTCGCCATGTGGTGAAATACTAGAAGCAGACACGTGGCCCAATTAGGCGGGTGACACGTGTCACGTTATAACTGACATTTCAATCTTCCACATGTTCAAAACTCACTGACATGTGGAACACATCCCATGTGTCCACGTCATCCCAAGTGACGTTTGCAAGCCACGTCACTTCGAAATTTCGAGCTTTGGAAGATTTTACACTTGCACTCCTCAAGTCTCCCGAACTCCGAATTTCCAAACTGCTTAACCTTCCGGGGTCCACATCACCTCCAGGTGACATCATCGTGCCCGACCACTTCGGCTCTTCAGAGTTTCGATGTTAGCTCACTAACGTGTCACATCACTTAATGCCTTTCAATTTGCGGGGGTGCACATCGACGGTTTGGAGTAACCCGCCTTTCACCCCACAATTCTTCTGACGTTGGCACGTAACCCCTCGGTGAAACTGTGGTTTGGATTGCGGGACCGCCTTGTGAAATTAAGTCCCGTGCAACTTGGTTCCCCGCAATGCCTCCTGGCCGTTGATCTCTCTCTCGAGTGGGATCTGAGGGTTTTGACTTAACCTTTTCTTCGCTTTCATCAGACGACCCTTGTTCCCCTACCCTATGATCCAACGATCCCGGATCTCTCTTGATCCCACAGTGGCGATCGCTCCTGAATTCGAAGGGGACGGTCACGATCCTTCGAACCCTTCAGAGGACCCCTAACATTCTAGCTCCTGTGTAGACTTCTGCAACGCCATTCCTCCTGATCTTTTCAAATTCACAATTAGAATTCGATCTCAACCATGAGACTCTGACCAACAGACCCAGCCCATACCGACCCGTTGTTTCAACCAGAATCTCTGATACCAAACTGTAACATACCCAGCCACCCACAGGCTGGGGTACGCCACCTTCAAGCCCACCCTTGGACTTCTCTCTTGTATCGATACCCTCATAAATTAATAAGGATGCATAAAAGAAAAGAATTCAACGACATGCATAGCAATAACCAACAAGCATGCATATTCTAAAGATTCAATTAAACGATAATTAAATACACAACGGAAATACATTCATATACAGGTAAATAATACCATAACAGAGAGCACTTATCTTTATAAAATATGACACCAACTGGTTGCAGACCAAGGACGTTCCACCCAACCATAGACACTACTGCTCGAAATAACAACAACAGTGTCACCCCTGAGCCAGGGCTATGAATCCACAAGGATGGTTCGACAGTGTTACTTGGCTTCCCAAACCAGTCAGCACTCAAGCTCTCACAGGATTTCTCAGCACTCACAACAATCCAAGTACCCAGCTCTCTTCTACCCATCTTGCACCACCCAAGAGAATGGACCTCCACCCTTCTCTGCCACGCAATCCCCGAGGCAATCCTTATCCTTATTTTGGGCTCTAGTGCAACTGGTCCAGAATTTCAATGCTGGAACTCTCAAGACTTGTAGCTGTGAACAACGTTGGACATAGGCCAATACATCTCAGACATGCAGGCCTCAAGTCATGGCTGGATCACACCAGCGACCACTACAGCTAACAATACCATGGCTAATCTTCGACTGTTCGTTTCCTTTTCCCAAGCCAAGATGTGGATGAGGATGGATGAATGAGTGATAGGTAGGGATGAAATGAATGAACAAGTGAGTACAATGAGTGATCGAATGAACCAGTGACCAAGCTGAAGAGCGAATAAGCGAATGAAGGAGCGAACGAGCAATCAGCCCACCCCCAACCACGGACCAGGGGCAGGTTTCAGTATTTCGTGGGGAATCAAGAACCTCCTGGCCTTGCCCAAGAAGCTCACGTAACTGATCCACTTCCTTAAACAAAAGGGTAATTAAAATAGGAAATAAACATTTATCCCCTCAAACCCCCTCTCTTGTGGAATCATAGCCCCCTATAACTCTAGTCATTTTCCGTCTAGCAACCATCGATGTATGTATTATTAATAATGATCAAAACATTACATTTCTTAGGCACACTGGCCTCTTAACAATTGATTGGGCACTTTGGCCTCTCAGCAATGTAATAATACATTATTTAAAATGGGGGTTCAAAACCTGGGGTGTTACATTAGGCATGGAGAAAACATCCCATGGCACCAAGGGAAAACCTTTGACGTCCACCATTCTTGGACTATAGATAAGCTCTCAAAATCTACTCAAGTAGTCAAAACCAAGCCTTACTAGGAATCCGACAGGATAGATAATAAAAATGAGATGCCTCAAGAATAGGGCCAACAATAGTGAACTTGCCTACAAATGGAAGGTCCTTATGATTCCAAATATGAAACTTACTTTGCAACCTCTGCAAATGTTAATCCCACATGGTGATTGGTGATAACCCAACTCCAAAGGGAATCCCCAAATATCATGCAATAACCCTAGTCCGAATAAGACCAAGAAATAGGGATCCAATCTGAGGGGGCATCCAAGTATACTAACCAAAAGTCAGTCTTATGAGCACTAACTATGGTACCTGAGGCAGAGCAAAACGTGTTTAGACAAGCAAGGGGCCCATCAATAGACATCTTGTCTACTTTAATTGAGAGAAGAGAGTCATTTGTAATGTGGTTATTCCATTTTAAAACCATCTAGGAGAAGATTACCATGAATATAGCTAGAGATATGAGAAACCTCTAATAAATAACCCAACGCATTTGTACCCAAGACATATAAATAAGGGGCCAAAGGACATCCTTGGAAAATAGAATGATGCAAATAAATTCGAGGAGACAAGGCCTTGTTAACCAAAACAAAAGCTAAAGCATCGGTGAACATAATGTTTATCATGGAAACACACCGAGGGCCAAACACCAAACAAATTAACATATCATAACTAAAATACCAATCAACCCAATCATATGCTTTGTCAAAATCAATTTTCAAGATCAGAGTTTGTTGCCTAGTCTCCCTTGCCTACTCCATAGCCTCCCATGTAGAATCATAATGTCAAGAATGAATCTCCCTTGAACAAATCCTTTCTATGATTGATGAACCGCATACTTTTCCACTAAGAGGATTGGCAATGCCAAAGATTATGTAATGTTCCCTTCCAATTGATCATGATGGAGGATGACTCAATAGCCTATATGACTTCAGTAGTCTATAGTGAACAAGGAAAAAAGGGTGTCAAAGAGGTTTATTTGGTTTTAGTAGAATGACAAATCTTAAAGTGACATTAAATAAAATAAATAATTATATATAATGAAATTGGAGGGAAAATAATGGTTACATTTGATTTGGTCAAAAAAGGGGAAAGTTCTAGAAGGCAGGGGGGAGGATAAAAGGTGGGATAGAGCCTCACTTTGGAAATTTCATTTGATCTCTCATTCCAGAGTGCTCTTGGAGCTAGTGTTTCATTGTGGTTTAGCAAAACTCTTCCACCACTTGATGTTTGGTTTCAGTTGTGAGATATCTACAATAGCTAGACGAATAGGAGGACCCATCCAGGGTTTTCATTAGTGCTTCAACTTGTGTTTCTTCATGCATGCTAGTGGATCAATAATTTATCTTGAAGGGTTTGCAAGGACGATCTACCTCCTTATTGCATAATGGTGGAAAATTGAGGTATCTACCTCCTTGCTACATAATCATGGAAACTTGCTGCATAATTGTGGAAACTTGAGGGATCTACCTCCTTGCTACATAATCAGGGAAACTTGCTGCATAATTGTGGAAACTTGGGGGGCGATCTATCTTGTAGCAACAACATAAAGGCAAATTGGAGGGGCCGTGGATATCTGGAGGGTTTATTGGAGGGCCCAATTCCTCCTCTTGTAGATTCGTGAGACTAGAAGTGGTTACAGGGCTTTGGGAGGACATATCCATCCTCATTTTTGCAGGTCATAGGGAGTAAGTGATGTATTGGAGGTCTCTTGCAGGAAGTGTAGGGAAATGAAGGTGAACCAAGGGCTTTGGAGTAGAGTTGTGGAGGATTGAAGGGAAGGCCAAGGGTCCTATTATCATATCTGAGCAGGCAGTAGGGGTTTTGAGGATAATTCTAGAGTAGCAGTTGACAAATAACCTTCTGACGCACTTCTGGACAATCCTTAGTAACCTTGGAAGGGAAATTGGCAATTACCCAGGTTTTGGATAATTTACTGTGTGTGTTTTAGTTGTTTTGCAGCTTCTATTACAGCCCATAGTTTTGTGTTAGTAGTGGAATCTTGCAACTTCCCTTGTAGCCATGAGGGTGTATTGTGTGGGTAGTGTGCAACTACTGTTAGAGACAATAGTGACTTTTGTACTGTTGTGATATGGGTTACAATCATTGTTAGAGCCAATAGTGAATTTTGTATTGTTGTGATATGGGTTACAATCCTAATAAAGTTTCCATAATTGTCTCTATATTTATTTTATAATGGGAAGCATGCAATATAATTGAAAATATTCTTTTCTTTGAAATATATGCCAAGTAAAAGATACAATAGTGTTAATACAAAGTGTTTGACAAAAATATACAAGATATACATCATTTTTGGACAACAAACATATTATTCCAGCCTAGCCTAATTTGGTATTTTACAGTGGTATCAGAGTTGGTGGTTCTGGCAGCCTGTGACTACATTAATGACTAGGAGGAGAGGACGTGGAGGAAAACCCCTCTCGGAGGAGGAGACAGAAGAAAATCAAACAGGGTCAGGTCTAGAAGGAAACATGGAGGATAACTTGGAGATCACAAGAGAACCTGTGCTCAGGTTACTAAATCAGATGAACAAGAGTTAGGAGGAGGCCAACCAAAGATAGGCAACAACCACTCAAAGATGGGATGAGATGATTAGGACCCAACAACAGACCCTTGAGGTAGTCATACAGCTGGTAAGACAACGAGGGAAACCAGGACCAAATGACAGTCATGGAGGAGCAAAGCTCATGCTGGGGGTAGAAACACCAATATTCCGGCACTAAGTGCTTTACAAATAGGGATTAAGAGGGAATATATACCATTGTTATCACCATTCCTAGTGGAACAACCTATAGGGGCACATGACCAACAAAATCTGATTGATGAGATCTCTAGCTACCACATAGAATACTACTCGACCAACAAAATTCGATTGATGAGATCTCTAGCTACCAGAGAGAATACTACTCACTAGCAGAAGAGGTCCGGGAAGATATTTCTTACAATGACTACTGCAGCCTCAGGATGAGGAATAGACCTAGGGTGCACAATACCCGCATAATATTGATCTTGTGCGCAAGATAGGGAAGATGGCAATACTATATTTTGACAGATCTGCCAAGAAAACAGCTAGAGCATGGGTGCACAAGTTGGATACTTATTTCCAGATTAACCCGATGACCGAGGCAGCGAAAATCAAGTTTTCGACCCTACACTTGGATGAGGAAGCTCATTAGTAGTTGTACTATGGGTTAGTAACACTCAGACATTCCAACATCACATCATATGAGGATTTTACCCAGAGACTGATGGAGAGGTTTGATAGGAAGGATCTTGAGATCCACTTCAGGGAATTGGCACAATTGAAGCAGACAAGTTCACCCAAAGCATACATCACAAAATTCTAGAAAGTGGCAGTAATGGTTACCGATATTTTTGAGCAGAGACTCGTGATGCTATTCATAAAGGGTCTAGTTGAACCCTTGAGAATTTGGGTAAAGGATTTTAGGCCATCCACATTACAGGACACCATCATGAAGACTCAGGATATGTCAGACACAACATCCAAGAAGGCACCAGTAAAACCCTTTATTCCACAAAAGGTTCAGGTGAAAAATTTTCCCCAAAAGACGTGGGCAGGGAAAGACAAGATGGATGAGGAGGCTCGTAGAGAACTGGGGAGGAAAAATATTTTCTACAGTTGAAAAGATCCTTGGGAGCTAGGCCACCGATGCATGGGCAAAGGAGAGGTCCATTATATTGAGGTACTCTCCGATGAGGAAAATGATAGTGAGGAAGATACCCACCACATGCACAATAGTGGACAAAGTAGTGGTGAGACACCACACCTTGAAATTACAGAACATGCGCCATTGTAGGAAGGGGTCAAGAAGGTGATCATTTTCATACTCTTAGGAGTCCCAAGGTATTATACCTTCAAGATCAGGGGAATTATGCAAGGATAGAGAGTTAGTACTCTAATCGATGGTGGGGCTACACATAACTTCATCGATGCAACATCGATCTCTAGGAGGAAAATTCCCACAACGGAATTTGAGGGGTTCAAAGTGGTGGTAGCAGATGGGTACAGCATGAATTGTACTCATAGGATCAGAGGACTGCAAGTGACACTGAGAAACTATGCATTGATCAACGACACCAACGTGGTTTAAGAGTATAATGGTTATATTCTCTTGGAGATTTCAAGATGAATTATCAAGAAATGAGGATGTAATTCATAGATGTTGAAATATTGTAACTGCAAAGAGTATTCTAATTATTATTGATGTATTATTCATTAGATCAATCCCCTTTTGTAGATTGATCATGTTGGGTATTGTAAATGACCAAATCCCCTTTTGCGGATTGGTCAAACCCTAATTGTAATAGGCAGAATAATAAGTCGGCCCCTGAATTATTAAAGGTGATTATAACCACCCAGAATGAGAAGTCGGCAGACAGAATATATTAAAGTGGTTATAACCACCCAGAAGGAGGAGTCGACCCTGCCAGTGAAAAGACACCTTCGTCCACACGTGCCATAATTGTATAAATAAAGAGGCTAGCACCTCATTTGGACACACACTCACTTGTTCATCAAGAAGCAAGTTTGGAGCTGCAGTTGGAGAAGGAAGAAGAGAGAGAGAGGCACATTCTTGGGAGGGAATTTTCTGTATTTGTTTGAGTTATCTCTTGGCATTGTATTGGCTATCTATATTAAGGAAGTTTTTGCTGGGTTTTCTTCCCCATGAGGGTTTCCCAGGATAAATGATGTGTCTCTTGTGATTGTGTATTTCTCAGTGATCCTATCTATGATATTGTTATCTAGTGAAATGCAAAGAACTATAATAATAGCTTAAACCTTAACATGGTATCAGAGCTACGCTGAAGAGAGCATCTTTCACAAGAGAAGGTGAAAAATGTCACTATTGTCGTACATTCAAATCAGGGCTTTTTATTGAAGAAGTATTTCAACCCCAAAACCATCTAGAAAAGTGCACCCTTCCTCAAGGATCACTTTGGCATCCTCAACGCAACTTTTCGGTGGCTAGATCTTCCGGAAAGTGAAACCCTAGTTTTCACCAGTACCAGAAAACCAAAATTACCAGAAGCACCAGTCCAGAAATCCGTTGGTCAAGTTTAAGGGGGCAAAAGTTGGATTTTCAAAAATCTGACTACACCAGCTTACTCGCCTCAGCTCAGCGCATCTATCCCCTGGATCAGAATTTCAAAATTTGATGTTTGAAAAATTAGGGTTTCCTCATAAAACCCTAAGTTGCAGTTGCAGTTGCAGTCTCAAAACCAGTTGCAGTATCAATTGCAGTTGCAGTACTAGTTGAATTATCAGCCGTAGTACCAGTTGCAATTACCCTTGAAGTTTTTAAGAGTTGGTAATGATTACCGATGCTGCCAGATGGTTCCACTACCTGCAAATGCTATCAAAGGTATGTACTCACATATGTTTAAATGTTTAAACTTTAAAGGGTATTTGCAGGAGAAGGGATCTCTTGCCATAGATCCAGAAGGATCTCAAGATCCAACACATTCACAAGAATAATGCAACTCAGGTTTGATTATTCTGATATGCATCTATTTGTTATGACATTATTTTGATCAGTGTTGCATGTTGAAGCTATATGATCAAATTATTAGATGGATTAAAGTAGATATCATAGAATTTATTCTCTAACCTAACCTTCTGTCAAGAGAGCATACTGCCCTAGTACAAAAGACAGGTTGAAGAAACCACTTGTCATCATTGAGTGAAGGAGACTTGGAAGGAAAGTAGCAACACACTCATTCTCAAGGACAAGGCTTCAGGTTCCAGGGAAAATCTCTTGTGTTAGTTCCAGGTGGCCATGGAGGAATGTTTGATCACAACACTATAAGAATGTTGACCTCATTTTGTATTGTCTTCCTTACCTTTAATCTTTTCTTCAGACAAGTTACAAGTGATAGCTCTAAAGGAGCTACTGTGATGATTGTTCGTTTTATTGCTTGATCTACTATTATCAAAAGGATATTATTCTTGCTTGTTGTTATGTTGACCTTGTTCCAGGTCACAGGTGATAACCCTGAGGAAGCTATAGTGAAGGTTGCAGAAGGAAACGTATTAAATGAGACATGAAGCAGACTATGTACATGACCATATACACTCATGTACCAAAGAAGATGAAAAAGAAGCTATCTCTTGAGATTCAGAGTATCTCATATGAAAATTGATTGAAAAGAGCAGAAGGCTCCAAAGATGACCGAACATTAGAACGGGAAGCAGAACTCGTTTGAAGTCTGACTTTGTCCTTCACATCTAGACTTGGTATTCAACACCAAGTATACCCTGTAAGAGATGATGAAATCCTTATAGACTCAGAAGAAATCGAGAGTAAGCCTGATCTCATAAAGTATTAGATGAAGAGTCAACTTCCATGACTAGGAGACAGATGCCATGAGAAGACTAGATCGTAGGAGATATGAAATCTCTTGGGAAGATTCCCTTGTTTCGGTGACAAAG
>JASDQU010355767.1:0-11992 GCA_032191745.1 Picea mariana
GTGTGTTTTGTTTCCATTTATGCTTATCAACCTTTCTTTTGAAACACACATGCCTACACCATGAACCGCTTCAGACGAAGAAAACAAAAAAATTTCTCCTCTGAAATGACTACTGAAGATTGTTAAACCATCAATTATGATATTTTTCTGAAGTTTGCAGCCATGTTAAAGAAAGCTTGTTGTTTGAAAAGCATTTCTTGATTTCAATCTGTAACTGAAGCTTTTCACGATCATCCATAAAAATTTCTTCTTACGCTATCCCTGTTCTTAAAAGAACAACTCAGAGATGTCTCCCTTCCTTTAAAGGTCGGTTTGTAATAAACTATCTCTAGATCTTAATCAAGGACAGTTAAAAAATTCGCTCAAGGTCTATAATTTATTAAAATATGTCCAAAACATCAAGATTTTCAGCGTCACCCCGCTCGATTAAATATCTTTAAAATTAAATAAATCTTTAGAGAGTTGTGGGAAGTGCTTGTAAACCCGTTGGGATACTGAACAGGTCTGCTGGCAGCGAGTAAATCCATGCATGACGCCAATATAACTTCGTTGGGGTAGTGAATAGGCCCGCTTGAAGCGAAGCAATGTCAAGTATATGAAAATTCTCAGATATGGAATCTTTTGACCTTAATTGTCCTTCGTTCTGATCTGGAACTTCTTGGCAGGATATGGATATTGGAGTGGGTTAAATGGCATCCCTGTCGAGGCTATGGACGCCTGCTGGCAGCAGTGGCTCTATACACAGTATTGGAGATTTTAACTTTAATATCGTGGCTCGCTTTTGTTAAGATTTTCATCAGTTTTCATCTTTTAAAATAACGAGCAATCTGGAACTGGAATTTTTTATGATTGACAATGATGTTCAAGCAGTTTTCCGGTTGTTTTCGAGTTGGAATTTTTCTCATTATCCTAATCTGGACCTGTTCGTTTGGCAGAGATAACTGCTTCTACCAGTGTGTTTCCATTGTTGGCAGCCATATTAATCTCTATCATCTTTTTAGCTTCCTGCACAAGGTTTTTAAACCTTCATTAATCATCCCAACAATTTAAATGATATCATTATTCTTTGCTTTTTGCATGCCTGCTTTTCGTTTTCGTTTTCATGACTGCAAGCGTGAAAACTTACAGTGAGAATTCATGTTGATTACATCAAAGGATTGATGATATTTTGGTTTATCATGAACCTACTTGAACCTGGTTACCACTCCTTGGTCTCAAACACACCTTGATTTCATATGTATCAAACCACCACTCACTTTGCATTTGGCTATTGTTAATATGGTTTTGATTTATAAATTTGTTGATGCAATGTTCATTTGACATATTGGTGTCTTTGATGAAATCGTTGATGCAATGTTTATTTGACATATTGGTGTTGATTTATAAAATCTTTGACACAATGGATTGATTGATATGTTGATTTTTGGATCAAATCGTGGTTATGTAATGGTTCATGTGACATGTTGATTAAAATTCTTTTGGTTTAAAACTGGTATGAGTTTTATTACACCAAGGCGTCGTTCCAAGTACAGCCCGATATGATTTTCTGGCATGGCCTCGATTAAGACCACTATCCTCACACGCATAGCATTAACGCTCTGCCCTTGCACTTCGAGTTGCCTTTGCATTGTGTTGGAAAAGTTTTGGGACAATGGTTCTATGTCTATCCTGCCAAACCCTATCACCGAATACCCTGTCGGTTTTGTGCTGCTAACCATGGCCCCTGTAGTGCGAATTGAACCCCATGGTGTCCAGACTCTGTTATTGTTTGATAATGCTCGAGAGGATTTAGAGAGAAATGTTTGGAGGGTCTTTATTGAGAGGTTCAAGGGTTTCAGTTTGGCTGTGGCTCAACAAGTTGCACTAACGTTCGATGGTTGCAGAGCCAAAATTGGGGACATCTAGCTCGAATTGAACGAAGATTTCCTTAGCGCAACCACTGGTCTACCAGCCGAGGGACAAAAATGGTTTAAAAATTCGAAGGTTGACGAAGTACCCTGACCACTGCTATTTACCTCAAGGAAAATTAACAACTGCGACAAAGGTATGCCCGTTACATCTCTGAAACATAGATGGCACGATTTGTTGGCTATTATCAAGCAGTTCGTCACCTGTGAGGGTAGATACGGTTTAGTTTTCCTATACCACCTGCGGCTGCTCATGAGTTTCATAGATTTTCCCTTAAATATGCCATATTTTCTCCTTAGGAGTTTATATAAAATGGCTAAGCGCTTCAAAAGGGAGAAAGCCGACTCCAGCCTCTTCCATCACTGTTTAATTAAAATTATTATGGTTCATCAGTTGAAGTTGAATGGTGATTGTTGGGACGCTTTCTTGTTGAGGAATGGTTTTGCCAGTCCTAAAATAGGACAAGTTGACAAATCAGTTGTTACAGAAACCCTTGTCGGGCCTGTCGCTCCCCCTTCTATGCTCTTCCCCTCTATTGGACCCTCGACTTACCCGAACACTACCCAACCCGACACCCTGCCTAATTCAAGTCCAAAAGACGGTGGTAAGCCTGTTGAAAAGTCTGCAAGGAAAAAGGGTAAAGGTAACAGTGATATCAACTACAAGGGTAAAAAGGTTGTGTGCTGGGTTTCGCGGTGTGCTCGTAACAAACCTAAAGAAAACTCAGAACAAAAACCAATTCTGTTAAGTGAAGATTCCGACTCTGAAATCCAACGGTTTCTAACCGAGGAGTACCCATACTCACACAAACTTTGCTCAGTTAATCCCTATGACTATGTGACGAACCTCCCACCGTGTCTTAGAGATGACCCTAACTTCTCTGTGATTAAACTCAACAGAGAACCTACTGTTCAATTAATAAGTTCCTCACATGTAAACACACAGCTTGTTCATCCACAGTGCAATGAATGTAAGTCGTGGCTCAACCAATATTATACAGACGTTCCTTTGCTCCAATCTCATATCAAAACCTTGGAGGACCGAGTGAATGTGCTAATTAAGGAAAACGACCGATTGCAAGCTAATGATAAAAGACAGAAGACCATAGGCTCTGTTGTCTTTAAAAATGTGGAGGCGACCACTTCCATTGTCAATTCAAAAATAGCTTGATTAAAATCCCTGAATCCGAGGTATGGTATTTTAAAAGAGATTTTAAGATGATTTTGTTTTTGTTTTGAATTAGCATACAAGATTTGTTTGATCAAATTGCATCTATTTATGTTATGCTTGAATTGATACAATACGATTCTGTTTGTAAATAATAACTAGCTACAAAATCATGAGATTCTATAGCTAGTTACTAAAATTCGAATTTGTTGATTTTACAACTAAAATGCAATCTAAAATCATGTATTCTTGTGCGTTTTCAGGTACAAACGAATTCTAAAGGAAATTGGATCGCTAGTGGCATCTCTGAACATGCTATTTCTTTACATGGTTTTAGATTAGGCTGTTGGTTTTGCATAGAAATGGGAATTTGGGAGATTGTATTCCCCACGATTTTTGGAACAATTTTGATAGTTTCCACGGGGAATGTTTTGAGCCTGTGGCCTTTATAAATGTATTATTTTGGTAAACATAGACCATAGCTACCTAGGAGCAGAAACTATGGATTTGTGATTGGCGAACTTGAATGAAAGTGGATATTTGCACAGCTTTAGCTTCGATATCTTATATTTTGTTCAAGTTTTGTTTATTTTCGATTTGTAATCAAATTTTGACTACTTTAGATATCATAATTTGTGATAGGTTGATGTGATGAGATTTAAATGGTGTCCATATTTTATGTCTCTCTTTTTATACACAGCAATTAATCTGTTTACATTTGATGATTAGAAGGTTAATCTTCTTTATTCAATGAACAATTACATACAAATTATCATACTCAGATTTATCTTAATATGATCGTTTGTCAAATGATAAATTGTTGTTGCTACATATCTTACTTGTTTTTTCATTAGCATCCAAAGCCTTACTGCTTCGCCTTTACGAGAAGCATTGTGAATATCTGGTGTGGGTTGGCCTCATCAAACAACAAACGTAGATGCTACGCACAGGACACATATGGATATGTGATTACAGGTTAGTTTGCGAATAACATTCTATTAGTTTAATTAATATAAGAATTTTCTATAGTTTAGACACACAGTATAGATTGTTATTTTTATTTCTCAATTAGATAGCTGTTATTTCATTTCCTATTTCTAAAAGTTATAAAAAATAAAAAACACTAGCTTCGTTGTCATAAGTCAATTCATATTTGATTTTGCAGATTTCGATTAAAATTTGCATTTTGTGAATACTGTACATATATCAGAGATTTAATCATATAGATATATTGTACATATGTTAAGTAAAGTTATTTTGTAAATATTAGATTAGTCAATTGTAAATATATTTTAGATTAGTATATGCATTTTAGATTAGTATATGCATTTCAATAGTTGTTTTTCATTTAATTAGCTCCCTTAGTTTTATTTATTTTTTTACTTTCTTAGGACTTAGATCGGCCAACGGAGCCGCTAAACCCGTCGGGGTGAATCAATCCAAATGGCTTGGGTTAGGTAGATAACCCTAGACTGGATTCACTTCTCCAGTTGACGAGCGGTCATTTTCGCCCGTCAACAAATGGTGCTAGAAGGAGGGCCAGACTGACAAGATGGCCTTATAGGAGTCTTTGCTTCAAATTAATTAATTTCCCATGGCTCCCCAAATCACTGTGTTGGAACATGCTTTCCACTTTTCATTACCTGATATTCCCAACAAGACACTCTCTCTCTTGTCCAAACTCAACTTTGATGGTGGGGGGAATGTATCTGCAAAAGACCATATTAACAAGTTTTGGTGTAAATGCATCAAGCACGATATTTCTGATTCAAAGGTTTTGTGCAGATTGTTTGCTTTTACTTTCAGGGGTCAGATTAAGCATTGGTTTGAGTCTTTTCCAGCATATCACATTTTTGATTGGTTTCAATTTGTAGAGGAATTTTTAGATGCTTTTGAAATCTATGATTACAATAAATTATGTGAAGAATTTCAAACTTTGCTAATCAATGCTGATTCATCTTCAAAAGGATTTTCGACAAGAATCCATCATGTTCTTTGTAAATTTAATATTGATGACATGTCATTTGTATTAAATCGCCTCTATGATGCTTGCATCCAGTCATATTCGATCGCAAATGATGAAGCAATTACAAATACTATCACTCAATTGCAAGAAGAATTGTGTTCACAGGATGAGAGGGATCCATTCGAAAATGTTGAACAAGCAAGGGGGGTAGAATCTATTGAAAATGTTCTTACTGACAATCAAATTGGTTTCTCCTCTGAATCATTGTATTTTCAGTCCTCGACCATTGTGGAAGAAGATTCGATGCTGGGTCAAGGTGAATGTCCTCGTTCTCATAACTCTTGCTCTAATCAATATTTAAATTCAGTCATTGAAGAAGACTTAGGTGATGAAAATGATCTTAAGCATTCTAACATTCCAATGAAACTGATTAGAGATGTAGATATGCAATTGGAAGAAGTAACCTTAAACCCTCATCTACAAATAATACCTTGTCAACTTGAAAGATCAGATGTTTTCCATGAAAGTTTTGAATTATCTATCACACAGGAGGAAAATCGAGATGATCATATTATGTTGAGGAATTCGTCACCAAAACAGAGTAAGAGTTTTAGTGAAGAGAAATGTCTTGAGAATACCATTGTCAAATATCGTAGTTCAAGAGATTCTTTTCATGCGCTTATTTCTGATTCATTTTATTCTTTATATCCCGATCTCTTCCTAGATTATGGCGGATTTGACACCTTACCTACAACATCCCACTCTTTTCCGCCACAATCATATCCTTTCAATATTCTAAATTTTGGTGAAATTAATTCCAAGCATAACATTGATAAAATCGGATTTGACCCTTGTTCACTTTCATCACTCACATGGGAAAATGACATGTTGCGAGATGAGTTTACATAGTTTATTGTTAAAAAAGACAATGCACTATATTTTATGGAGATCAAACATTCTACATTTCATATTCATTCTTTGCTTAGCTCGAATCTTAATGCTTATGCTTCACATTTTGAAGTGATAAATCTCATCAAAGGAAACATTCAAACCAATGATCTAATTGATTGCGCGAATCCTCCTATGATGAGTTTCCCATTGATATATTTGTTTCATCAAAGTCATGGTTTGCATCCTCATTTTTGTGACAGGATCTTAGGATGGATTGAATATTCATATATAACAAATTTTCATAATAAAGATAAAGTTATGCTTGCTTTCATTTTACCTAAGTATCTTGGAAGTAGGCGTGACATATTTCTTTTAGATCTTCCATGTGAAGAAATTAATGAACACTTAGAGAATTGTCAGGAGGATGGGGCATTTCGGCCTTGGCTTATGGTTATTTCATTTCCTCGTAATCTTGACAAGTTTTTCAAACTTAATTACACTCGCCCGTGCCATTATGACCCTTATCACGACAAGATTGCACAATGGCTGGAGGATTCATACATCAAGAATATTCAAGGGAATGGTAAGATCATGCTTACTTTCTTTTTAGATGATGATTATGAAGGTAAGTGTGATATGTTTCTGTCATTTTTCGATATATTACCATTCTTATTAATAATGCTTGATCTTGTTTCCATTGCAGGATTGGAGTTACTCCGATGGCTACATTGGAAACATGACTTCACATAGTATTCTGATTTGTTTAATAGTTAGGGTAGGTTTAGGAATAGGTTTTCTTTCAGTTTTATATCTCACTATTTCTCTCTGTAATAATGCAGTCATGAACGCAAGTGGGCGCACCAAGAAGACCATAATACGACTGTTATCAGGGAAGTCCGCTTGATCTTTTTCTCTTTGCTTTTAGTTGAATATTTATTTTCAAAAAAAAATGCAGTATCGTCATGAAAATCTTAAATGGAAAGTAAAGAGATAAATAAATCTGAATCAACCCTGACCCAAGGCACCACGAGTATGACTGCTTTCACATCAAACATGATTTTTCTACTTTCTTTTAGTCTCCCAAGGAATTTTTTGCATGATGTTTTCAGATGCACCTTCTGTACATATATATATATATATATTTTTGTTTGGATTTCTTTGCTTTCCAATTTTTCTTCGCTGGTGTGTTTTGTTTCCATTTATGCTTATCAGTCTTTCTTTTGAAACACACATGCCTGCACCATGAACCACTTCAGATGAAGAAAACAGATAAATTCCTCCTCTGAAATGACTATTGAAGATTGTTAAAACATCAATTATGATATTTTTCTGAAGTTTGCAGCCATGTTAAAGAAAGCTTACTGTCTGAAAAGAGTTTCTTGATTTCAATCTGTAACTGAAGCTTTTCACGATCATCCATAAAAAATTCTTCTTACGCTGTCCCTGTTCCTTAAAATAACAACTCAAAGATGTCTCCCTGCCTTTGAAGGTCGGTTTGTAATAAATTGTCTATAGATCTTAATGAAGGACAGTTAAAAAATTCGCTCAAGGTATGTAATTTATTAAAATATGTCCAAAACATCAGGATTTCCAACTTCACCCCGCTCGATTAAATATCTTTAAAATTAAATAAATCTTCAGAGAGCTGTGGGAAGTTCTTGTAAACCCGCCGGGATATTGAACAGGTATGCTGGCAACGGGTAAATGCATGCATGACGCCAAGATAACTTTGCCGAGGTACTGAATAGGCCTGCTGGCAGTGAAGCAATGTCAGGTATATGAAAATTCTCAGATATGGAATCTTTTGACCTTAATTTTCCTTCATTCTGATCTGAAACTTCTTGGCAGGATACAGATATTGGAGTGGGTTAAATGACATCCCTGTCGAGGCTATGGATGCCTGCTGGAAGCAGTGGCTCTGTCAACAGTATTGGAGATTTTAACTTTAATATCGTGGCTCGCTTTTGTTAAGATTGTCATCAGTTTTCATCTTTTAAAATAACAAGCAATCTGGAACTGGAATTTTTTATGATTGACAATGATGTTCAAGTAGTTTTCCGGTTGTTTTCAAGTTGGAATTTTTCTCATTATCCTAATCTAGACCTGTTCGTTTGGCAGAGGTAACTGCTTCTACCAGTGTGTCGCCATTGTTGGTAGACATATTAATCTCTATCATCTTTTTAGATGCCTACACAAGGTTTTTAAACCTTCATTAATTGTCACAACTGTTTAAATGATATCATTATTCTTCGCTTTTTTCATGCCTGCTTTTCATTTTTTTTTTCACGACTGCAAGCGTGAAAACTCATAGTAAGAATTCATGTTGATTACATCAAAGGATTGATGATATTTGGGTTTTCCATGAACCTACTTGAACCTGGTAACCACTCCTTGGTCTCAAACACACCTTGATTTCATATGTATGAAACCACCACTCACTTTGCATTTGACTATTGTTAATATGGTTTCGATTTATAAATTAGTTCATGCAATGTTCATTTGACATATTGGTGTCTTTGATGAAATCGTTGATGCAATGCTTATTTGACATATTGGTGTTGATTTATAAATTTTTTGACACAATGGTTTGATTGATACGTTGATTTTTGGATCAAATCGTGGTTATGTTTTGGTTCATGTGACATGTTGATTAAAATTCTTTTGGTTTAAAACTGTTATGAGTTTTATTACACCAAGGCACCATTCCAAGTACAGCCCGATATGATTTTCTATCATGGCATCGATTTACACCACTATCCTCACATGCATAGCATTAACGCTCTGCCCTTGCACTTCGATTTGCCTTTGCATTGTGTTGGGGAAGTTTCAGGACAATGGTTTTGTGTCTATCCTGTCAAACCCTATCATCGAATACCCTATCGATTTTGTGCTGCTAACCATGGCCCCTGTAGTGCGAATTAAAACCCATGGTGTCCAGACTCTGTTATCGTTTGATAATGCCTAAGAGGATTTAGAGAGAAATGGTTGGAGGGTCTTTATTGAGAGGTTCGAGGGTTTCAATTTGGCTGTGGCTCAACAATTCGTGCTAACGTTCAATGGTTGCAGAGCCAAAATTGGGGATGTCCAGCTCGAATTGAATGAAGATTTCCTTAGCGCAGCCACTGGTCTGCCAACTGAGGGACAAAAATGGTTTAAAAATTCGAAGGTTGACGAAGTACCCTAGCCATTGCTATTTACCTCAAGGAAGATTAACAACTGCGACAAAGGTATGCCCGTTACAGCTCTGAAACCTAGATGGTACGATTTGTTGGCTATTATCAAGCAATTCGTCACCTGTGAGGGTAGATACGGTTTAGTTTTCCTATACCACCTGCGGCTGCTCACGAGTTTCATAGATTTTCCCTTAAATATGCCATATTTTCTCCTTAGGAGTTTATATAAAATGGCTAAGCACTTCAAAAGGGAGAAAGCTGAATCCAACCTCTTCCACCACTGTTTAATTAAAATTATTATGGTTCATCAGTTGAATTTGAATGGCGATTGTTGGGACGCTTTCTTGTTGAGGAATGGTTTTGCCAGTCCTGAAATAGGACAAGTTGACAAATCCATTGTTACAGAAACCCTTGTCGGGTCTGTCGTTCCCCCTCCTACGCTCTTTCCCTCTGTTGAACCCTCGACTTACCCGAACACTACCCAACCCAACACCCTGCCTGATTCATGTCCAAAAGACGATGGTAAGCCTATTGAAAAGTCTGCAAGGAAAAAGGGTAAAGGTAACAGTGATATCAACTACAAGGGTAAAAAGGCTGCGTGCTGGGTTTCACGGTGTGCTCGTAACAAACCTAAAGAAAACTCAGACCAAAAACCAATTCTGTTAAGTGAAGATTCCGACTCTGAAATCCAATGGTTTCTAACCGAGGAGTACCCATACTCACACAGACTTTGCTCAGTTAAGCCCTATGACTATGTGACAAACCTCCCACCGTGTCTTAGAGATGACCCTAAATTCCCTAGGATTAAACTCAATAGAGAACCTACTGGTCAATTAAGAAGTTCCTCACCTGTAAACACATAGCTTGTTCATCCACAGTGCAATGAATGTAAGTCGTGGCTCAATCGATATTATACAGACGTCCCTTTGCTCCAATCTCAGATCAAATCCTTGGAGGACCGAGTGAATGTGCTAATTAAGGAAAACGACCAATTGCAAGCTAATGATAAAAGACAAAAGACCACAGGCTCTGTTGTCTTTAAAAATGTGGAGGCGGCCACTGCCATTGTCAATTAAAAAATAGCTTGATTAAAATCCTTGAATCCGAGGTATGGTATTTTAAAAGAGATTTTAAGATGATTTTGTTTTTGTTTTGAATTAGCATACAAGATTTTTTTGATCAAATTGCATCTATTTCTGTTATGCTTGAATTGATACAATACGATTCTATTTGTAAATAATAACTAGCTACAGAATCGTGAGATTCTGTAGCTAGTTACTAAAATTCGAATTTGTTGATTTTACAACTAAAATGCAATCTAAAATCATGTATTCTTGTGCGTTTTCAGGTACATACGAATTCTAAAGGAAATTTGATCGCTAGTGGCATCTCTGAACATGCTATTTCTTTACATGGTTTTAGATTAGGCTGTTGGTTTTGCATAGAAATGGGAATTTGGGAGATTGTATTCCCCATGATTTTTGGAACAATTTTGATAATTTCCACAGGGAATGTTTTGAGCCTGTGGCCTTTATAAATGTATTATTTTTGTAAACAAAGACCATAGCTGCCTGGGAGAAAAAACTATGGATTTGTGATTGGTGAACTTGAATGAAAGTGGATATTTGCACAGCTTTAGCTTCGATATCTTATATTTTGTTCAAGTTTTGTTCATTTTCGATTTGTAATCAAATTTTGACTACTTTAGATATCATAATTTTTTACAGGTTGATGTGATGAGATTTAAATGATGTCCATATTTTATGTCTCTCATTTTATACACAACAATTAATCTGTTTACATTTGATGATTAGAAGGTTAATCTTCTTTATTCAACGAACAATTACATACAAATTATCATACTCAGATTTATCTTAATATGATTGTTTTTCAAATGATAAATTGATGTTGCTACATATCTTACTTGTTCTTTCATTAGCATCCAAAGCGTTACTGCTTCACGTTTATGAGAAGCATTGCGAATATCTGGTGTGGGTTGGCCTCATCAAACAACAAATGTAGATGCTACGCATAGGACACATATGGATATGCGATTACAGGTTAGTTTGTGAATATCATTCTATTAGTTTAATTAATATAAGAATTTTCTGTAGTTTAGACACATAGTATAGATTGTTATTTTTATTTCTCAATTAGATAGCTGCTATTTCATTTCCTGTTTATAAAAGTTATAAAAAATAAAAAACACTAGCTTCGCTGTCATAAGTCAATTCATATTTGATTTTGCAGATTTCGATTAAAATTTGCATTTTGTGAATACTGTACATATATCAGAGATTTAATCATATAGATATATTGTACATATGTTAAGTAAAGTTATTTTGTAAATATTAGATTAGTCAATTGTAAATATATTTTAGATTAGTATATGCATTTTAGTAGTTGTTTTTCATTTAATTAGCTCCCTTAGTTTTATTTCTTGTTTTACTTTCTTAGGACTTAAATCGGCCAACGGAGTCGCTAAACCCGTCAGGGTGAATCAATTCAAATGGCTTGGGTTAAGTAGACAATCCCGGACCGGATTCACTTCTCCTGTTGACGAGAAGTCATTTTCGCCCGTCAACAGTCCTCCAACCATTCTTCTAGGATAACTCAATCCGTAAAGCGTCTTCCCATGAAGGATTTCACCGTAAGGGTACCACTTTGGAGTTCATCCATTTATGCACCTTATCAATCATGATAAGAAAATAATGAGACCAAGGATCCTCCAACCATTCTTCTAGGATAACTCAATCCGCAAAGTGTCTTCCCGTGAGGGATTTCACCATAAGGGGACCACTTTGGAGTTCATCCATTTGTGCACCTTATCAATCATGATAAGACAATAATGAGTCATCTATACATTTTTCCAACAATGCATCATATA
>JASDQU010355768.1:0-11992 GCA_032191745.1 Picea mariana
TCCAGATATACTATGGATGGAGTTGTAACTTCTTCTTTCCAACTAGATTCTGACATACCTCTTCAATTAAGTGGGGTACTATATGTACCTGGGATGAAAAGGAACCTTGTCTCTGTTTCTGCCTTAGAGGATAAAGGCTACAAGGTTACCTTCTCTGAAGTAAAATTTATTTCATGGAACAAGAACTCATGCATGGATTATGCTGGGGTGATTGGTGTTCGAGAAATTTTTTTGTAAAGATTGATTGTTCGACCAGTTCAGGCCTTGTTACATGACACTATCAACTTGAGCGAGCTATGGCATAGGAGACTTTCTCATTTGCATTATAGAGCCCTTCCCCCTCTGGGGAAGATGGTGACATGCCTTCCATAGATACATATCAAGCATTATGGTGTTTACAGAGGTTGTGCCCTTGGAAATAATGTAAAGGGGTCCTTTTTGAGTAGTGACAGTATATCCAAGAAGATCTTGGACTTGATAAATACATATGTTTGTGGACCCATGACTGTTTCTTCCTTGAACGGATATTTGTACTATGTTATATTCATCGGTGATCACTCTCGGAAGACGTGGATTTAGTTCTTGAAGACCAAGGATGGAGTCCTTGTGAGATTTCAAGATTTTAAAGCTCAGGTTGATAACCTGACCAGGAGGAAGATCAAGGTGTTGAGATAAGATGATGGAGGAAAGTACAACTCTAGGGATTTCAGTGATTTATGTATTGAGGTAGGGATCAAGAGGGAGTACATTGTTCCTTATAACCCTCAACAAAATGGGTTTGTAGAGAGGAAGAACAAATCCATTGTTTAGGAAACCAAAGCAATGATACATGATCAAAATATACCTATGATTTTGTGGGAATAGGCATCCATGACAACAGCGTACATTCAAAACATGAGTCCTCATAAGATTTTGAAGAACACAAATCCCGAAGAAGATTTCACCAGAGTGAATCCTGAGATTGGACACTTCGGGATATTTAGGTGTCCAGTATACTTTCATGTACCCAAGGAAAAGAGGACCAAGCTAGAACCTTTAGGCATAAAGGGTACATTTATGGGGTACAGTGAATCTTTGAAAGCATATCGGATCTACATCCATGGTCACGAAAAAATCTAGGTTAGAAGAGATGTCACCTTTGAGGAAGAGATAGCCTTCCAAAGATCCAAAGAATATCAGATGGAGATTGATAGTGAGAAGAAGGAAGAGACGATACCTTCTCCCCCTTCAGCAATTTGGAGGGAGACAGTTACAGATCCAGTTGATCTCGTAGCTCCAGTTTATTTTCCTAGAGACATTACATTAGGAAAAAAGAGGCATGCATGGGATCGACAGACTCTGCAAGAGGCAGAGGGACATGCAGGTCCTCATGGTACATTCTGAGAGAGAAAGAGACTACATATATTTTTGAGTTATGCTTCATCTATGAGACACATCATTGATACTAAGCCTTCTTGTCATGGAGAAGCAATAGTTCAACAGGTTTGGAAAGATGCCATGACCAAAGAGTATCAGTACATCATGAAGAATGATGTGTGGGATATTGTTTTGAGGCTGAAAGGGAAGTCTGTAGTGACTTCCAAGTGGATCTATAATATCAAACATGTAGCTGATGGAGTGTCGAGAAGTACAAAGCAAGATTTGTGGCTAGAGGATTCTCTCAGGTGGAGGGAATAGATTATGAGGAGACATTTTCTTCTCTTTCCCAATACACTTCCATTCGTAAAATTATTTTCCTTGCAGCATCCATGGGTTGGAGACTACATCAAATGGATTTGAAGACATCCTTTATCAATGGTGATATTGAGGAAGAAGTTTACATTGAGTAGCTAGATGGATTCATGATACATGAGAAGGATTCTTGTGTGTGCAGGTTGAAGAAATCCATGTACAGACTAAATTAGGCACCTCATGCATGGTATGAGAATATTGATGGATACTTGATGAGTTTGGGATTTGACAAGAGTGTTGTTGATGCAAACCTATACTACAACATTGTTGGTGATGAGTGTCTGATTTTGGTCCTATATGTTGATGACTTATTCTTGATTGGTTCAAAAAGCCTTATTAGTGAATGCAAGCATGCATTGGCTTCTGAATTCGAGATGAAGGGCCTTGGTATGATGCACTACTTCTTGGAAATAGAAGTGTGGCATAGGACTAATGATATTCTCCTGATTCAAGGGAAATACATAGTGGAGATATTGAAGAAATTCAGGATGACAGACTGCAAGTCCATGCCTACACCGATGGTGATGGATCGGAAGAAAGTGAGCGAGTCTTCTTCTGATTCAGGCGATATTAATCCACATCTTTATAGATAGTTGATTGGATCACTGATGTATCTAGTTAACACCATGCATGATATATGCCATGTAGTGAATATACTCAGTTAGTTTATGAGTCAGTCGAGACATACACACTGGATAGAAGCGAAGCATGTGTTGAGATATTTATGAGGCACAATTGGTTATGGACTGAGATATGCCTCTGATGTAGAAATGATATTGTAGGGATATGTCGATGCATATTGGGAAGGGTGTGTAGTGGAACAGAAGAGAAACTCCAATTGTTTTTTTACCTTGGGATCTACCATGGTTTCCTGGTGCAGCAGGAAACAAACTTTTGTGGCTTTGAGTACCATAGAAGAAAAGTACATTGCATTATGTGTGGCAGTCTTCGAAGCAGTGTGACTTCACAAGATCCTTCCAAACTTATTTGTACATGAGATGGATTCCACCGTTATCCATTGTGATAACCAAAGTTGTGTGAAGCTCTCTGATAATCCTGTGTTTGACGATAAATCAAAACACATTGAGATCAAATACCATTACATCAGAGATATGTTGCAGAGGAAATCGATACATGTGCAGTACATTTCTACTCACAAGCAGGTTGTAGATGTCTTCACCAAACTGTTTTCCAGGACGAAGTTCAAGTACTCTCGTGGGAGACTTGGCCTGGTGGAGAATGCCTCCCTAGTTGAGAGGGAGTGTTCATGATTGTAGCTTCATGAGACATTCTCCAGGTCGTTCTCCTCTGGAATGCGTTGAGACGGTCTATGAGAACGCCCATGTGATAGGTGAGTCATACTCCTCTGGACTGAGTTGAGATGGCATGTGTGGTCTCTTGTCATGCTCCTCTAGATTGAGTTGAAATGACTTGAGATGGTCTCGTGTCGGACTCCTATGCACTTAGTTGTGTTGACTAGAGATGGCTCTCCAGAAAGTACTCCTATAGATTTTGTTGAGTTGATCTATTGAGAGTGACGTCCATGTGGTTGAGAACATGTGGACTTGTCCCTAGTGGAAGATCACTAGAGGATGTGTGAGTGATCCTTGCTATATTTTCTAAGAGTAAGATTATTGTGAAACCCAAATTTTGTATTGTGAAGTGTACAAGTCATCCCCACCATGTAAAGATAATTAATATTGTGTAAAATATTAATTATATTTTTGAGTTGTACAAGTCGACCCTATTGTGCCAATAGACACATCCATTTGGTGTGTTAGGTCATGTATTTGTAAGAGATTTAGATATCCATTGTGGATCATATCTCATTCTCACTCAATGCATACTTGGAGAGTTGTAATTTGGTGTGCACTTCTCTCCTACACAATCTTTCTTGGTCATAGAGCACCCTCTTCTGTGCACTAGGGTTTGTGGTGAAAGGGTGATCTTCTCTTGACTCTATAGAAAAGGATTGTTGGGTTTTTCCCTTGGTTGAGAATGGTTTTCCCGAGATAAATTTTTGTGTTCTTGTGCATGGTTATTCTTCTTGTGATATTGGTTACTACTGTTAGCGCTCAAAATGTACTGGTAAATTTTAACGCTTTCATCCAATTTAGGCTAGATTTTTCATTTTTGACTAGTGTCATGATCTCCAACTATTTCCAAAAAATTTTGAGAAGTTCCCATTGATTTCTTTTGCCCAAAGACTCCTATGACTCTGCCCTCTGATTTGCATTCCCAAAGCCCTATTGTTAGAGCCTAAAACCCTAGTTTATTGCCTCTTAGATTTGCAAATAAAAAATATATATTGTTATTTTGTTATTTTAACCACAATATGGTGTATGCTTTAAGTGTCCTAAATTTATTGCATAGACCAAAGTCTAGGGTTGAGGCCACCACATTGAAATCCTAGCACACCAAACCACAAGCCAAGCCAAGCATAGCACCAAGCCTTTTCCCAT
This sequence comes from Picea mariana, assembly GCA_032191745.1. NCBI lineage: Eukaryota > Viridiplantae > Streptophyta > Pinopsida > Pinales > Pinaceae > Picea > Picea mariana. The sequence continues at coordinate 4,194 of JASDQU010355768.1, forward strand.
ATGTCTCATCGATTTTATAGTTAATGGATTGGCACATGTAACACTAGAAACACCTAAACTCCCGAGGAATGTGGGATACTTTCCTTGCATTGTTTTTAAAATATTTACAAGCTTCTAGATGCCGAGATTAAAATGGGTTGCGCAGGTGATCTAAAAAGAAGCTCAGCCCAGTGTTTAGTTTGCAAATGTAAAGGTGTCAAATTGTAAAGTCTAAGGCGTCGATGTCGATGCCTATCATTACACATGCCAAGTGCCCGAGATTACAGAGAGCAGCTAAGCAGAAAAGGAGATCACGCATCAGTAGCTGAACAAATCTTGCATGTCTGGGTTGTTTTCAAACTGCAAAATTATAGCCATGCGCTCAACCAAGTCAATAACAGGTTTTCTTCATAAAGTTTTGACAGGGCCAAGTTTTCCCATTTGAGATCATAGATGTCAGTGTTACAGAACGCATTATACAGACATTGATAGGGTATTACTATTGTAGTGTTGGGATTTCATTGGTAGTTTGACCCAAAATGAAGTGAATTAAATTTCCTGACTGCAACATTAACAAAATTACAGAGGGCAGATTCGTCGACCCTCTGGAGGTGCCATATCCTTATCATGGCCAGATATCAATTGTACATTACAAATTCATTCTTCTCCTGTTCAGTGGCTTGTTGTAGTTGGTGTTTGTACCCACCTTGGTTGTGTTCCTTTGCCCAATGCTGGAGATTATGGAGGTTGGTTCTATCCTTTTCATGGATCTCATTATGACATATCTGGCCGAATTAGGAAGGGTCCTGGCCGAATTAGGAAGGGTCCTGCACCTTACAACCTTGAGGTTCCAACATACAAATTCTTAGAGGATAATAAAATGTTAATTGGTTGATTTGCACATGTAAAACAAGTTATGTTTGAACATGGGATTATGCTACCAGATCGAATTTCAATTGTGATCTTTAAATAAATACAGGCACCAGGCTGTATGTGAGAAAGGCCATGAGGAAGTAGCTTTGTAGAGAAACAAATCACGCATCGGAAGGCAGAAAATCTTGCATATTTCAGGTTGTTGTTGCAGGATTTGGATATGTTGTATTCAGCAAATCGACAGTCCAGGAAATCATGATTCAGTCCAAAGATTTTATGGATACTCACAGCCTTGTTATGCATGCATACAATGCCCCAAATCCTGTGATGCGATCAGAACACTTGGGACTGTATAAAGAATTATGTGTCCTATTGGGATGGATCTATGCCTTTTCACCAGATCATGAAGAATCATACCAGTCATTTTCAAAACCTGAAGAAATGGAAAACAATCAAGATCTTATTTTATGGCCACCATTAGTTATTATTCACAATGCATTCACTGGAAAAAAGAAAGGATGGTTGATTAGGGGTATTGGAAATCAAGAGATGGTTATCAAGGCACAGTCATTGTAAAATTCTCGCTTTCTTCCACTGGTTTACTAGAGGCAGATGTTCGGTCTCATTCCACGAGGAAGTTTATTGATGGCTAGGAGTTCCTCTTGCTAACATCTATTCACTCAAGGCAGGGAAGGAGTTCAGCTCTTGATATCGCTTCTTGGCCTTTCTAACACCAAAAGGAATGTGCAGTAGCATTGCTTTGTATGTTATCAAATGAAAACAATGAAAGAAAATGGGCAATTACTGATGCAGGTGGTATACCTCTTCTTGTTCAGATTCTGGAGATTGGAGCTTCAAAAGCAAAAGAGGACTTTGCAATTGTTATTGGGAACCTCTATAATCACAGTGAAGATATCCGTGCATGTGTTGAAAGTGCAGATGTTGTACCTGCACTGATATGGTTATGGTAGTCCAAGTGGAAAAGAAATTGATGCAAGGACACTGAACCATCTTACCCATAAATTAGATATTAGCACTATCAGCCAACTCACTGCTTTGTAGACAAGTGACTTAGCAGAATCAAAGATCAAGAAATTTCTCAATGATGGTATGGGTCACAGCATTAATGCAAACAATTAATTTGATTTGATCATGAAAGGTTTCCTTCTTGACCAAAACAGAACTTTTACCAGCTTAGAAGGCAGAATTATAACCAGTTAGCTGATGAAAAGCAGAGCTTTCACCAGTGAACTAGCAAAGTTTAAGGCGAAATAGTCGGTGAAACCTGAGACTGGTCAGCGAAGGTGATTTTTTTCCCAGATCGAAGTTTTACTAATCTGAATCTCTCAAAAACTCTTTTAATGGATATATGTTGAATTATAGAGTCAGATCTAAGATCCAATTTTGATGTAAAAGGGTTAGAAAAGGTATTCAAGTTGGTTTTGACACCTATTTTGGAGGCAACAAATCAGGGTTTTTTCCAAAATTAGCAAATTCAAATTTCATCTTTCTCAAGAGTCATCAAACAGCCTTGGAAGGATTATCTGCACTACACACGGATTCTACATCATCGGAAGACCATGAAATGTGGAATTGACCTCATTTTGAGGATCATTCCTTATCTTTTGTAAATCAGTTTTGACTTTCTATCTTTAGCATATCTGAGCCATTCTTTTAGGATCAAAAAACTGATTGTAAAGGCTATAAATGCCTATCTTTTAAGAGATCGAGGTTCAATCTTGGATACATTTTGCTACTGTTATAGACTCTTATTTGATAATAGAATCACAATCTTCTTTTGTCTTCAATATCAAAATTGCTCATGCATCTTATCTTTCTATACTTTACTTCAGTTTTTCTTAGCTTCTAAAGACTGTCATCTCTTTATTAAGCTCATAAACTTGAATTGAAGGACTTCTTTCTATCTTGTATTGACCCTACACCTAGTTGTATTTGGTTATCAAGATTAGTATTCTTCATCCCCTGTTCAAACTATCTTGTCTGATTATTAATTTCTAAAAGCACTGTCTTATACGAATGTATGATGAGTTGTCCATTTCATTAGTCATTGAGTTATCCCATTGTTCCAAGCATACCAAATTTACCATATTCTTGAGTTACCAAGCATCTTTGGCCTACAACCCCAAAGAGTTTCTTGGAGTGATAACAACTACAAATATTGTATGTAAATGTGTTGAACCTGCACATAATAGATCTAGCTAAACAATGATACACACATTTGCAGAGAGAATTGGAGAAGGAATAAGAAGGAGAGAAAGAATGGAAGAATTCTCATTAACCGTTGTGAATAATGAATAATTTACACATGATATACTATGTATAACTCAATGAGTTCGAATTGAGGTGAACCAATGCACCATAGTGGTGGTCTAGAGTGATTTGGACACACACCAGTAGATATGGGAGTGAACTGCCACCTATTCTAGTCTCTCAAGAAGTTACAGGAGTGAACTGCCACCTAGTTGAGTTAACTTGTCAACTAGTCTTCAATTAATTGACTGAACAGAGAGTAGTGAGGAGTTAAATCATGGAATCAAGGCTAATGCACCACTCTGGTGATGATACCAAGTCAAGGTCAAATTAGCATGGTGATGATCCCAATGCAACATCTAAACTCAACTCAACTAGTCAAACTGAAGTGTCAACTGAAAGAGAATATTATCCAGGTGGAATATTCTCCCCTAAAATATAGGAGACTAGATAATGACTAATTATAACTAATAAAAAAGGAATAAACTTAGTAAAAATAAATCCTAGGTGTGTGTGAAGTAACTCCAACACCCCCCCTGAACATCACTATGGTGAAAATAAAGATTTGGTCCCAGCAACGAGGCCATGTTAGGTACCCAAGTACAAAATATACACTAAAAATAAAGTGAGGAAAGAGGGAAAACCTCATGGGAAAAATCCCCCCTTAAGGTACAATGTATGTAAAAAGAAGAACTACAGTTCCTAGGAAACCATGTCCTTCACTCCAAGACGACCTCGCAGAGAATGGAATTTATGCTCAGTGAAGGTCTTGGTGAAATTATTTGTCGTCTGTTCTACTGAAGGACTAAAATGTAAGTCGATGATCCCCTCATGTACTAAGTCCCAGATGTAGTGCATTTGGATCTCAATGTTCTTAGTCCGCTGCCTATGAACTATATCTCTGCAAAAATTCGGAGTGCTCTGGTTGTCACACCAGATGACGATTGACCGATGAAACTGAATGCCCAACTTAGTGAGAAAATTTTGTAGCCACATAGCCTGAATGGTTATGTTAACTACCCTTTTGTACTCTGCCTCGGCTAAAGATAGAGAAATGGCAGCTTGCTTCTTGCTTGACCAACAGATAGGCCTGGAACCAAGACTGAGTGAGTAACCATATGTGGACTTGTGATCAATGCTATCACCAGCTCATTCGAAATTAGTAAACCCAATGAGATCTAATGTAGAGTCTACTGCATAATGAATCCAAAAGGTGATGGTGCCCTGTACGTATCGAAGGATACGCTTTGCAGCTTTCCAATGCATCTCATGCGGCTCCTGCATGAACCTGGAAACTGTGCCAACTGCATATGAGAGGTATGGTCTGGAGTGTGTGAGATAAAAAAATCTCCCCACTAGTTGTCTGTACAGTGTGTTGTCAACCAGTGGAGTCTCCCCTCCATCCTCAAGTTTGACTCCTGATAGGAAAGGATTCAGAGCATAATTGCAGTCTATCATGTGAAATCTCTCAAGGAGATCTCGTGCATACTTGGCTTGAGACAGTTTGATTCTTGATGCATCCTGACTGATCTCAAGTCCAAGGAATAAGTGTAGCGGACCCATGTCCATCATCAAAAACATGTCATGAATAATCCTCTTGACTGCAGCAATCGCTGAAGTCGAGCAACCGGTGATCAGGAAATCATCGACATACAGAACTAAAATTAGAAGTGAATCAGTCATCTTGAGCATGTATACATTCGGGTCTGATTTACAATGTACAAAGTTCTGTGACAACGGGTAGGATTCCATCTTGGCAAACCATGCCCTCGGAGCCTTCTTGAGGCCATAAAGTGACTTCTTCAGTCGACAAACCAAAGATGAGCCATGCATAAATCCCTATGGCTGCTCCATGTAGATCTCCTCAGACAGAACACCGTGAAGAAATGCATTCTTCACGTCCATCTGATGGACTTCCCATCCCTTGGCTTCCACAATGGAAAGTTCCAATTGTATGGAATCCATATTGGCTACTGGAGCAAAGGTCTCAACATAATCAATACCATGAACCTAATGAAAGCCTTTGGATACAAGCCTGGATTTGTATCTTTTGATTTGTCCATCTATTGCGCTCTTGGTCCTGTAGACCCATATGAATCTGACAAGTTTCCTCCCATAAGGAAGGGGAACTAGATCCCAAGTTTGGTTCTCGAGGAGGGAGTTGTACTCCTCCTGCATGGCGGATTCCCAAAAGGGATTTCTAGCAGCCTCGCCATAAGACTGTGGATATGAATATTTAACCAAGAAAATATGCCTCAAAGGCAATGGTTCAGTGGAAATGAGTGCAAAAAGAGGCTCCTCGAAATGATATCGAGTCCTCCTAGTATCGGTTGGATCACCGACGATATCCCCTGCATCCTGAAGAGTAGTATGTGCCCACTTGGGCCTCTGCTATGGCTCTGCAACTGCATCTGGATGCTCTAACTTTGCATCCAACTATACTGACTCTGAATCTGAATTTGAATCATCTAATTCCTCTGAATCATAACTCTTGTCTAAAGAATATTCATCATGTGCATGCTCATCATCTCGGATAGGTGGAGTGAAGGTGTCTACATGCGGCTGCTGAGGTACATGCGAGATACGTTCCTCGAATTGGACACTACGCTCAATGATGAACCAGTCTGAGGAAAGATAAATAAGACGATATCCCTTCACACCATCAAGGTATCCAACAAAAATGCACTCAGTGCTCTGTGGATCAAGTGCCTTCCTCTTTTCAGAGGGAATCCGGGCCCATGCACAAAAACCAAAAATGTGAAAGTGGGTCACTTTCGGTTTGAGGCCGCTCCAAGGCTCGTAGGGGTTCTTATCCTTGACAGATCTATGGGGAGATCTATTTTGGATGTATGTTGCATAGTTAAGTGCTTCATCCCATAGTCTATGTGGTAGTGACTTTTCATGCAACATGCAAGATGCCATCTCCTTTAGAGATCGGTTTTTCCGCTGAGAAACTCCATTTTGCTTCAGAGTATAGGGAACTGTATGCTGCAACTGAATCCTTGCCTCATGGAAAATATTATGGATCTCATGATTCACATACTCTCCCTCGTTATCATTTTGGAGGACTTTGATCTTCTTACCGGACTGTGTCTCAACCAAGGCTTTGAAATCTTTGAGGTGTTGAAAGACCTCGGATTTTCGCCTGAGAAAGTAGATGCAAGTAAAACGTGAGAAATCATCAAAAAAAATGAGAAAAACCTTGCTTTGTTGATGGATGGATGCGTAAAAGGACCCATAAGGTCATTGTGGGTCACATCTAAAGGTGTGGAAGCTCGCTGAAACTTTCCTTTGTCGAATTTCTCTTGAGGGTGTTTCCCGAGAACACATCCCTCACATAATCCCTTGGAGAAATGGATGTCCGGTAGACCATCGACTAATCTGTGCTTGCTAATTTGTTGCATGTATCTAAAATTCAAATTTCCAAACCTTTTGTGCCATATCCTAGTACTTTCATCAACATCTGTAAGCAGTAAAGAAGAATTAGGCTCAATGAATTCAGAAAATGTATACAATCTAGACTAATTATTTACCTCACCGGTAGAAACCCTGGAGTTGGTTTGCATGTTGTAGATGTCCATGACATTTGGTGTGAATACGACTTTCTTTCCGGTGCCAGAATTTTTCATCTGATATACGGAGAGAAGGTTAACAGAAATTTTGGGAACATGCAACACGTTCTCGAAGCTTCCATTGGTGAGTTTAATCCTTCCTTTGTCGGTGACTTTGACAGAAGAGTTGTCCCCCATCAAAATAGGAGGACCTTTGCATGCATCCAATGAAGAATAGACTACTTCTAAGGTATCCATGTGATGTGATGCTCCTGAATCTACGATCCAAGCATCGAGAGAGGAGTTGATCGCAATCAAGGCATGGCTAGAATTGACTTTCTTGGAATTCGGATCTTCTAGCTTCTTCTTCTTTACACCCTCGGGGATGTGATCTCCAAGGTTGTTTTTCTGAAGTATTTGAGACATTGTTAAGAACCAAATATCAATATAGCATAGAAAAACCTCAGAAAAAGTACTCAACGCCTTGAAAATGAGATAATTTCAGATAATAAGCCTCTTCGAGGAGGAAACCTCCTTTTACCCCACTTAAATTTTCAAGTACAATATGATTCAAAATGAAAATATCTCCTTGGTATATATAGGAGACTAGGAGATATAATTACAACTAATGGCCTAAAGCCGACATAAATAAAATAACATTACTAATATAATATGCCCCAATTAAGGGGTAGTGAGCCAATATTAGGGCTTAACATGCCCCTCCCCTTGAGACAAGTGTTGTCTACAATGCTTGAGTAACTCTGGATGCTTCTGTATAAAAGAATCATCTTCCCAAGTGGAATCTTCAGCCGGTAGTTTCCTCCATTTAATGAGATACTCTGAAATGGATCTATTCCTCAACAGGCGAATTCTTGTGTCAGTGATGGCTTCGGGCTCCAATATGATTTTTCCTTCCTCGTCAACTTCTGGAAATATAGTTTGAACTAGGATCTTGTCGCCTATAACCTTCTTTAAGCATGAAACATGGAAAATTGGGTGTACTCGTGAAGATGCAGGCAACTCCAATTTGTATGCCACAGTACCAATCTTTTGCAACACCTTATAAGGGCCATAGTACTTTGGTGATAATTTATTATCCTTCTTGGCTTGCTTGAGGCACATTTG
>JASDQU010355769.1:0-11992 GCA_032191745.1 Picea mariana
TCCAAATCACTCTAGACCACCACTATGACACATTGGTTATCCTCAATTCGAACTCATTTAGTTATACAGAGTATATCATGTGTAAATTATTCATTATTCACAACAGTTAATGAGAATTATTCCATTCTTTCTCTCCTTCTTCTTCTTTTTTCTATTCTCTCTGCAAATGTGTGTATCATTGTTTAGCTAGATCTATTCTGTGCAGGTTCAACACATTTACACTTAATTTAAGAAACATGTCTTTATCACCTGTCATGTGTTTTGAGCTGCCACTGTCAACATACCAACCACGTTTCTTATGATTAGCTTGTAGAGTGAGTGTGCATTCTCCATTGCTATATTGATTCTTCTTTGTTATCCATGTTATATTCTGAGGTTCCTATCTGTGACTATTGTTTTTCTATTGTATTTCTCTAGGAGGGACTACCATTCTACAATCTTTGTCCACGTGTCCAAATTTGTTGCACTTGTAGCATTCCACTTCAATGCTCAATGATTCAAACTTGTTGTAGATTCTTCTTTGTGTTTCACTAGGCATTCTTGGATAACCATTTTGTGTATGACTTTCAAAGTTGTTTATGTTCCTGCTATTAGCTTTGCAATTTACAGATTTATGTCCAAAATTATTGCATGCATAGCATAAACCAAGAAATATAGTTTGATACCTGGGAGTTGAAGATAATCTAAAAGGAGTTGCTATTATGAATCCTTCTTCTTCCCGAGGCCTATTTGTTTCTGTTGGTCGTTGATTTAGAAATCTGAATATTCTTGATGGAGGAGTGCCCTTGTAATCTTCCGTGTAGGTATTGTTATCCCCTTTGATTGTTTCTGCATATCTTTTTGGATATTTTTCATGCTCTGTTGTTTTGGAGTTTGATCCCTTTTCTATTTGATTGTATCAAAGTTTGGACTTATCATGATGAGGATTTTGAATGATGATAATGTCATCCAAAACTTTTGAGTTGTTCTGCATATTTTTCTTTTGAATATCCTTTCTCAATGTGACAATCTCTGCCTCCAAATTTCCAATGATCCTGTCTCTTTCATCTAAATGTTCTTTGAGTGTCTCTTCAATTATTTTTTCTTCTTCTATTTGAACCTTTAATTTCATGATCATTTGTTCTAGTTCCCGAGTGTCTTCTTTCTTGTCTAGTTCTCCTTGTAGCTTCTTGTTTTTCTTCTTTTCTCTTCTTATATCTTCTATGGCACTCAACAATTATTCTCAGTAGTCAACTTCTTCCTCTTCATGTTCTTCCTCAATGTATTCTTTATCAAAGTCTTCTATTTCCATGAATATAACTCTTTCTGTCTCACTGTCACTGAATTCATCTTTATCTGATGAGGGTATGTATTCTTTGGTGCATAAGCTTTTCTTAAAATATTTATTTTTGGTTATTTTTCCTTTATATGTTTTCTTTCTATTTGAGTAATCTTCATCATTCCTCTTATTTTTCTTGTGAGGAAATTTGTTAGCAAAATGACAAATACCGTCACAATTAAAAAAAATCAATGGAAGCTTACCTTTATATCTGTTGTTGGTTCCCTTTTTCAATCTTCTGACAAATTTGGCCACTTCTTCATCATCTTCCGATAAGTCACTGTTGTTTCTATGTTATTTTTCTTTCTTATTTCCCCTTTGCTTTGACCTTTTGGATGCTTTGAAAGATGCTTCTTTTATATCTGGATTTTCCTGTTCAGTTCTCATTTCATATGTTGTGAAGATTCCATGTAGTTCATCCATGCTTATTGAGTCTAGATATGCTCTTTCTTATAGTGTTGATATCTTAGGATGAAATCTCATAGGAAGATATCTTAGTACCTTTTGAACAATTACAGATTCTTTAATTTCTTCTCGCAATCCTATGATTGCATTCACTGTTTCATCAACTTGTAAGAAGTAAGCTGCAATATTCTCATATTCCTTCATCTTTAATTGTGCGGACTGACCTTTGTAAGATTGAAGCTTTGCTTCTTTGACTTTTGAATCTCCTTCATAAATATTTTAAAGTTTGTCCCAAATTTCTTTAGCAGGTTTACAATGTATAACTTTGGTATATACTGATTCACCAAGTGTTATGAGGAAAATCTCTCAGTGGCTAGGGGTAAACCACAACAGACGGAAATGACTGCATAAATCAACTCCATTCTCAAGTATGCTATATAAACAAAGATTCTAGCAAGACAAGATAAAAGGCCTACCTCATCCAGACGTTGGATGAATTCCACTATTGAGCACTTGACTCGAAGCAATATACTTGCAACTAGTCCTCAACAACCAAGAAAAGAAAGAATATGGTGATAATATATTATGTTATAACATTCAATAGAATAATTCATAAACATTCATAAAAAATACACCCATGGAATAATAATTCAAATATTTGGAAGATATAAATAGGACGAGAAAATAGTATTTTTATTAAGATATAATCGACAGAAGGGAATAAGTTACAGACTTCCATGTTGGCATGGTTCAGAACTGAGAAATTGATTTCCTTCCAGCTAGGCATCCACCACTTCAATCCTCCACCAAAGGAAAACTCATATAATAGAGACAATGAAGTTATCAATCAATAAAGGAAGATATTGGGGGATGAAAAATGTGTTCAGACTTAAAGGATAAAGGGATGTAGACTCAATGTGAAGTGAATAATTACTCCATAGTTACTTTTCTCTCAAAGTTGAATTTTTATCCTCATTTCCATAGCTTATATTTGGCCCATTTATATCCTTCATGTGCAACTCAAGGGCCAAGTCAGAACGTTTCCAGTATATGGAAGGCCAAGGATCATTGATCTCATGTTGTGACATGGAAACCCGACACTATTTTTCAATTTTGGGCACATTTCCTGATGTACACGAGTTGTAGTGGTGCAACCTATGTATATGCATGTTGTATAGTAGGTAAGGTGCATATATGTGGAAACATTTGTATTTTTAGCTCTGGGATTTGCAAAAAGGGATGACAAGTCTGCATAGCGAAATGGAAAAATGCCTTCTGTGCAAGATTGCATGGGGTGAGGAAAATCTTTCTATAACAGATGCCCCATAATGTGTGAGGTCAAAGGAGTATCTGTGATGGCCAAAATACATTATAAAAACCCATAAGTGGAGTAATGGGGACCCAGCTAGAAGAACTAGTTCCTCATTATAATTTTTACTGACTTTGCATACATGTTTGCCAATTTGAATTACACTGCAGATCCATGTGAAAATATACAAAAAATTGTTCATGACCATGAATAGGGAAATAAAAATGTGGTTACATTCCAAAGGTTGTCATAGTCATGAACAAGTCCCAATAGAACAATTCTTAAAATCAATCTGAAGATATTTGTATACAATGGAGTACAATCTGATCTCCCATGATCACTGAAGTCACACAAGTAATGGTCCAATGAAAAGGTGGCAACAACTCAGGAAAGCTATAGCTACATAATGGTGTCTTCAAGTCTTCTATACAATCTACAAAAGGTGCAAATGTACATCATGTGAATAAATGAGTTGAGGTTGAACACAATGAGACTTCATTTGATTACCGATCATTGAGGTATACGATTAAAAAACGTGAGACAACCTACCTATGATGAAAGTAGGTATCAAGGCACCAAGTATATTCTTACAAGTGTGAATAAAGGAGTTGGGGTCAAACACTTAAAGAATCCATTGATCAAGAGACATTGATGTATTCCCAACTATCAATGGTGAGAGAACCTACCACTAATGACTGCAAGACTCTAGGTACTCATAGGACTCTAGGTCTCATTTCTAGAATATATGAGTGGAAGTCGATGGAAGGAGACCCACTGAAAGGAGAGAATTAAGACATCTCTCATCATTCATCATGAGGTACAAAGAAGAAGCTTGATGATTTGGAGGAAATCGGATGAAGAACATGTACATGAACCAATGACCCTGTGCATCTTTTGCGTGTGCAGAGTGCAAGCGGTACATGAAAAAGACCCTCTGACTAGCAACCAATGAGGAAAACTGTTGAAAAAGGTGAGGAAACCACCAATAAGGCTAATGGAATCCAAGAAACTGCACAAATCCCAATGTGTGAATAGATGTCTTTACATCGAGCATAAGGGAAACCACCCAGTCAACGACCAATGATGAAATGTCGACTACTGGGTTTAAGGTTGCATACCAATGAAGAAAGTAGGACCAAGGTGTGTAATAGGACTACAACTTCATGTGATTCTGAGAAAAACTAAGTGTATGTATGACATGAATAGTCAAGAGTTATATGGAATGGACGACACAGGTTGATAGACATCCTTTGAACAAGACCATGAGACATATGGAAGACTTGTGCACCATAGACTTAATGATGAAACCATGAGATGTAGGAGGCATCAATCAAATTATCCAAAGGGACTGGAAGAGTAACCAGTCGAGGGATTAAACTCTTTATAACGAGCTTAACTTCCTAAGGCCATGGTAAACCCAAAATTATGATGACAAGAGGACTCAATAAATTTGTGCTCTATTCAAAGTTGACATGAATGCTGCCAATATAAGATAATACTCCCTTCCTTCCCATCTTTTTTTGTTTTTTCATAGTCAAATAAATGCTATGATATAGAGTGTTATAACCCTATGTTTCATAGGATCACATGGTGATTCTAATCTCTTCTTCTAGTGGCATAGTATTGTAAATAATATTTTATTCGACAAATGATTTACAAATAGAAAAGAAAAAGAAAAGAAAAATAAATAGAAATATAAAAAATTCAAAAGAGGGTATAAAAATAGAAAATAAAAAATGATAAAACCCCATGAAATAAAATTGGTTTGATTCATACTGTCTAAACATGATCAAAATATTTAAATTTATGCAGATAGGATAATGAATAAATTTGGCTAAACAATTCAATCTTAGCCAAATTATATAGGTTAGTGAATAAGTTTGACCAAACAGTCTAAGCTTGGTCAAATGTCTTAGGTTAGAGTAATTATTGATGCAACAGTTTAAGCTGGGTCAATTTTCTAGGTAACCAGATTAGGATATAGGATTAACATGTTTTATTTCAATAAAATTGATGAAAGGTTGATTAAATGCCTTTGATTTGAGTTAATTTGAAGTGTTTTTGAGCTCTTGGTGACAAAATAAAGGAAGGAGGGCTAGAAAAAAACCATAAAATGTTTTTATCCTAAGTTCTATGGTGATATAAAAATTTTGGTGCTCTGTGGCTAAAAGGTGCACTAATCTTAGCAGCTGATCAAAGCGTGCTTAGATCTATGGTCAACATCAAACATCGAAACCCCTTGACCATTTTGCCTTTAATGGTGGGGGGAGAGTCTGAGTTGGCGGTTTTCCCTATGCGGGCCCCTCATAATGTGTAAACTCCATGGTAACTCGGACCTCCCTCACTCATTACCACTTACCACCTACCCCCGACCCCCTTCGATATACCTCCAAACCACTCATAAATACCAACATTGCACTCTGTTGCCACACTCCACTACCCTACCTACACATCACACTCCACTACCCTACATACAAATCACACTCCACTCACCTTTCACATGTCACATCCTATCCACCTGTTCACCATTCAATATCCTCCACATCACATCTGATATGCTCGTTGGCCAATAAATTTCGTCGGCCATGACTGTTACCCGTCCGACTCACCATTTGCTCCATAACAGACATCCCATTTCACCATTTAACTCTGTTCTTTCATCATTCCTACATTTTTCATCGATATAGACGTAGTCGACTCCATCATTTCCCATTCTCAGTACAAACGCCATCAAGCTCACAATCAACAAGCACCATTAAACCTAGTAAACACAGTTAACAACATTTTTTGTTGCAGATATCCATTTGATGATGGAACCCAAATCTAAATACACAGAGATATAATATAATCCTTTCCTTCTCACGCCCATCGAGCTGGATCACATACCCTTGGCAGATAAATATTGTCTAAATGCAGAGCCAAAGTGTGAATTTGACTTCTTCGAATTACACTTCTGGATCAAAGATGTTTTCCTAGACCAGAGTGACAAGTTCAGACTCTGGGAGTCCAATCTCCCACTATACATGTTTCCCCATAGATACCATTTCCCCGAGTTCTCCCTAAAGTTTCAATCTCACTACCTTCCTGGACAAAGGGCTATTGTGTCTTCATCTAGTGAAATCATGTTCACCATCACCCCTGAAACAATAAAAAAAATTTTGCATATACCCAGAATCGATTCTGCCTTTCCCTTCTCCATTGAAATCTTGACTAAGCTCTACCATAAACTATCTTTCCTGCAGAGAGCACAAATATTTGAAATTTTCCTACCTGAAAATGCACTGTTACCTAAAACGAATCCCCCATATCATTCTTCCATATTCTCAGTCGAAGGTAATCATGTCATTTCTTCCCTATGTTTCTTTCTAGGTTATTATTCTGATGAATGGGTAGATGAACCCATTCCGAGCTTCCTGTCCATTTTATCCACTGAAGAAAAGGAAACTATTCAATTTGAATACAACCAGTTTCTAGAAGACAACATCCATGAAAAATGTTTCAAGTTTTACACAAAGGGAATGTTCAGGTATTCTTCAATATTGGTGTACCTGTTCCTTTTCTTTCAAGAAGACAAATTCTACTTCTCCCTCCATAAGTTGGATCAAGATGGTAATCATCAACCTATGATCTCCTAGACATCAATAGTGAGGAATAACTCATCTGAGTTCAACTTCAAATAGTTCATTAAACAATTCTACCATCCAGTGGTATGCATGCTCAGTGGAAGAAAGAAACCAATAATAAATGAGGAAGTTCAGAGAATTTTGCACCTGTCAGACCTAGTCAAAATAGGAGACTAGTACCTTTACCAGGACCATATAGAAATCAAGGTCTACAGGTGTGAATTACCTCCTTACAAGCTACCAAAGTAATTGATTGTTAGAATAATCACCTTGGAATACATCAGACAGATGATCAATTTTGATGATATCCACTTTGTGGCATTCAAGAAGAAGAAACATCTCAGGATCAAAGGCCAGATAGGTTCATTCATATGCAACAGAAGAGATACAGGGGAAGAAGCCAATAATATATTAAAGGAAATGAATTTAAGCCTAATATTTCCACTTCATTATGACCCCTGTGGGGTTATAGAAGATGTTGGCACAGGGGCAGAACTAGGGTTCAATGCTACAAGAGCGTAACAACAAAAACCTAACTATCAGCCCTTTTGGAAACACTTGCGAAGTAGATGAAGTCTTACCCAAGGTAGAGGCAAGGGTGGTTGCGAGACTTAGGTGTCTATAACCTTAGTTGGGACACAGATATATGATTATATCACTTACAAATAACTTAGCATTGATCATTCATCAATATTCAACCCTTTTTATACTTCACAGATAGCACAGAGCATCACAACATTTACTTAGATCTAAGGTATCTTAGTACTTAGCAACAATAAAACAGATCAGATCCAGTAGGTCATCACTAAGCATATTCATACATATCATATCTACTATTCATACACATCTAATGAATCACAAAACATAACTAGATCTATCTAAATATATCTAAGCACTTAGCCAAAGCAGAGATAAACACATCAAGTCAAAACACAGAGCATAACACACATATTTGCATGGCTCACCCCCACCCTGGGGCTACGCCCACCAAATCTTCTTCTTTATTATTGTCTTCCAATTGGTTACAAGCATAGAGCTGTAGAAACCCTTACTTCACACAGGATAGAAGATCTATGCATCTCGTTAGATCCTTCTTCCTTACCTTTCATCACAAAGCCTTCTATATCTTCACGCAGAGACTTGCACTAAGCTCTACAAGTCTATACAGAATGCAAAAAACTCTTGATCACATATATCCCACTTGGCATGTAGCTTACATCACACAGATACAATAGAATCATCCTCTATTATATGCCTAGACGTCTATTTATACATTTACAAAAGTGGGCCTAAGTGTGGGTGAACCCACGGGCCGACATCCCTTTCCCATTACATATTCCCAAAACCCAAAATGGGCCCAAAAGTGGGGCGAGATCCAGTGATCTTTGCTTCATCTAGCACTCCATCTTTGACAAGCTATAAAAGTCCCAAAAATAGTCAAGCATGACCAAGTTCTCCCAAAACTTGGTCAAGGGCCAACAGGCCCCCAACACTCACCTGTGACTCGTCTTGAGTCACTCTGGTCTGAGAAATTCCACCTCTCAATGTTGGCTCAAGCTGCTTCGACCTGCTACAATGCTATGACCTCTTACTCAGTGAACTCCTGGATGGGTGTGTTATTGACTGGTCCTTCTAGGCATTGTTCTGCTGCACTCACAACTTGTTCAAGTTCTACTCCTTGGTTTTCAACTTCAGTGAATAGTTGACATGCCTTCTCTTGCATTGGTTGAAGTCTTTGAGAGAATTCTATCACTTTGGTATGGATCATGTGGATCTTTTGTTGGGCAATGTTTTTTTCATGAAATCTCTTCATCCTTTTGAATGGTGACAAGGCCTTCAACTGCTCCTGTAACATATCCGTGTGCTACTTTGCTTCTTGGAGCTACGACTCCAATTCTTGTAACTCTGGATTCTCTATGAGGTTTTCATACATCTAAGCACTCCTAGAGATTAGCTTCTTTCACTCCAAGGAAAGAGATTTCATTCATCCAATTGCATTGTGGGCAGTTTCCTCTCTTAGGTCTCTGATTTCTTGAGGAGTCTCGAGCACAGTACAAAGTTCCAGGTCTGTGATGCATTGCTAAAGCTACTGGATCACTTCTTCAAGTTATGCCACCTACTGTGGAATTCATTCTTCAACTCTCACTTTTATGAAGGTCATAGAGAGAAGTTCTATGTTGACATGTTCCTCTATTTCTAGCTACTCTGTGTTCAACTGCTCCTTTCTCTATTGTAGCTCTACTTTCTCTTTGTCCCACTATACTTGAAGATCATTTTTTTCTCATTCGGCAGCACTGCCCTTCTCAACAAGTACTCCATGTACCTGTGTCAAAGCCTGGGTGGCTTGTGCTGTGTCTTCTTGAGCTCATTGAAGGTGAGCTTCAACCATATCAACAATCTGGTGGAGTTGAGCTGGATCATCTCCTGGTTCTACTATTCCTACTGTTAGAGGCGCAATGGAGATTGTGCATCTAGACGGGAGTGCCTGCTGGAGTTTGATATTGATACGATTATACATATGCTCCTTATTCACCTCCTACTTCTCTAATATCTCTTGTGAAGCATCATTCATAGCTGCAATGATGAAATCAAAATCATCCAATGTGAGGGTAGTCCGCATCTTGGTTACATGGTTTCTAGGTTTCTTTCAGGAGGAAGATTTTGGATGTGAAAGCTTCCTTTTCTTTAACAAGTCCTCCTTGTCCCTAGGCGGTGGTACTTCACCTTTCTGTTGTTCAATTTATGCACCTTCTATTTCTTCACCATCACCCTCTTCGTCTGGTGAAATCAATGTAGTCCTCACAGATGTGCTATCTATATCTTGAACTTCTGCAGGTTCTTCATCTTACTAGGTCTGGGTGTATCCTACGCAGCTTCTGGGTTGTCTACATCAGACAACTCCGCAGGGTTGGCTAGAATGAGAAGGTCTTCTAACTAGTCCTTGGTGATCTATTTAATGTCTTCCTCAGTCAACTTGTAATATGACTGCAATTGTTTCTTATGCTCATCAGTGCGCGATGTTATATAAATAAAGTGGAGATCTGCGCTAAACTTCATTAAGGGCCAAAACCTGTGGAGGGTATTCAGGGTCATCAGAGGCTCAAACTAGTTGGCTTGCTTCAACTGGTTGTAGTAAGTATGGAAGACGACATTGGATTGCCAATGCTTGTTCATATCATTAGAGTACCATAAGGTGATGAACTTCGTAGCCAAAGGTTCAAAGGGCTCAATGTCTGAGAAGGTCACACCTTCTGACATCTCCCATGCAATGAATGTGATCAGTATGAGAAGCTAGCTGAAGTGGAACTCATACCCTTGCTCTTATGCTTCCCAACAATCAAGATCTAGCTGGTTTACAAGGTACTATGCCCAACTCATCTGAAGTCCTTCTGCGCACTTTCCTATGAGATCAACTACGAATCCAGTCACTTGGGTGGGTCGGTTCTTGCAAAATAACTTACCTACGATTAGCTAACATAAAAGGCGCACTACAATGCTCTAGATAGAGGCTACCTTGTATCCTCACGTGCCCTTATCGACATCACCATAAGGTTATTTGATTCTCTATGCTAATGCTTGATCTGAGGTCTTTCCAGGGTAAAAGTCTTGTGGGTCAGAGCCTTGCATGCTCAGTTTTTTGATCCAATTGATCAAGGTTGGATCCATAGTGATGATATGGTTCAACCATAAGTATCCTCCGTGGTAGCAGGACAATAGTAAATTTACACATGAATTCACCTCCTGATGCCTGTCGAAGTGCGAGATCTTCATCACATTGAGCAGTGTGTACTACACAAGATTTTAGGTCCATGACTATGGGATAATCTTTGAATTATTTCCTTTAGTTCTGGTCAGATACTTGTGCGAGGTGAGCATGTTGTAAGCCTTCCTGTTGCCAAGGTTGAATTCACTGAACTTCAATGTTGCAATCTTATCCTGGTCAGCTCGAACTGCACGTATCCCTTTTGGGAGGTACGCCGTGACCAAAGAATAGTCAAACTCTCTGGGCACACTGTCTCGGTTGATGGCACTGCTTAGAGGGGTTAGGTAAGCAGGTAGAATTCTCAAAATCAGCTTGGCATTTGCGCTATCATCTTTGTGTTTAGTATGCTTCTCATCATCCTATAGAGATGGTCTGGCTCGAGAGGTGGACAAAGAGGTTGCCAGTCTTCTCATCGATGATGCTTGAACACCTATGGATACTCTTCTTTCCGAAATGACTCTCTCAGTCATTAAATCAAGAAGAATTTTTCTTACGGATTCTTCGACTACAGTGAGCTCGTCGAACATACGCTCTTGGGATAAATTATCGGGGTCACAATGATCTTAAAAATTGGACAGGAATGAACAAAAAGGGTGTGATGATCACTATATACACTTTCTAATCTGCGGGCTTCAAATTCTCAGTTGGAAAAAGTGTTTTTCAAGCATGGCGTTATGAGATATATAGGTAATCTTGGCAGTGGTTTGCTTTGCAATGGGTATGAGCCTCATTAATTTGTGTTTTGTCCATTATCTTGTGGTCCAGTGGTCTGGTGGTGAGCTATCAATTCTTTTTGATCTGTTCAGAGTGGAATTCGAACGGATATATCTTCCTCTAATTACTATATTTCTTTACCTTAGCAAAGTGGCCTATGTCTCTGGTTTGATATCTCGACAAAGTTCAAATTCTATAAATTTTCCTTCTGCGAGGCTCCATCTGGAATATTATGTAGCCTGTTGATATTAGATCTCTTTTTACGTAGCTTCCTAACCTTCTTTCTAGTGAGATTCATCTTAGTGATTCTCTTCCCATTCTGATTCTTATTTTCCTTGGACATAGTGACTTTGCGCTGATGAGATTCTCTCCTAAGACTTAGAGGTAATACTTCTTCTGTATCTGATACAGATACTTCAATCTTTTTTGAGTCCTCTAATGCTCTTGCATCTTTGACATCTGGGCTTCTAGTGTCAAATAGATTCGATTTTTTCTTGATCCAGGTGGATATCGGTGGCCACCCACCTTTGTCGACTGGCTCAAAACAGTTTTCTACCAATTTTGGCAATTTACTATTTTTAGCAGGTTTTAACCTCTGGGGCCATTTTGAGGGCCTAAATGAATGTTTTTCGAGATCAGGGTTCTCAATGATATCTGAAGGCATGATTGAGCCCCCAAAATGAATCTCCTTGATGATACCTTTCTAACGAGCTATCATATGCCTAAAATAGAGATCGTATGCAAAAGTTACGACCCCGGGAAGTTGATGTACTAACTTACCCAAACGGGGCCCACATGAATTTTGGTGCTTCATCTCCTAGGGTTAGGTTCTTGGATGTCTAAGACTTTTGACATTCTCT
>JASDQU010355773.1:0-11992 GCA_032191745.1 Picea mariana
CCAACAAACTGCTAATTTTCAAGAATTTGTTGCAAGTCATTAATAAAATGTCTCCACCTCATTTCATGAGGCCTTTTTTGGAGAAAAATATTAGGTGCAGGTGTCCCTTGACATATAACTAATCCTTGATAAGCCATTTGAATCCTCCTTGACAGGTGGCAACCTCCCAACAAGGAAAATATCAAAATCCGTGACCGTTACAGGAAGTTAGGTAGCGCCATTGTGTAGAGTGGGTAACACCACTTCTATATCCAAAATCTTTCAAACCATAACACATTTTGAAAAAATGAGAGAGGTTTTTGTTATTTGGAATGTTATGAACAAAAAGTTCCTCTAGTTTTCAAAAATACCTTCTCAATTGTTCACAATCAAAGTTTTAAGTTAATGACTTAAAACTGGTAAAATAACTCTACACATTTCATTTTCTGCTAGAATATTACATAGCATGTGTAGGTAGCGCCTGACTGTGTTGCACCTATATGTAGCTTATGTTCTCTGTGAAATATTACACAACACCTTTACGTAGTGTTACTTATGTTGCATCTGCATACAAGTTTGGGTAGCATTGCCAAAACACAGCGCCTTTCAATATTGAATATGTACAGAGTAGTGTGTGTTATTTCATGATGACAAAACCATTTTACTTAGGTGCCTTGACCGTACCATAGGTAGTGCCTTTTACCACTGGGTGAAGCTAGCACTTAGCAAAAAATCAAAATCCATATAGGCACCTTAACCAATCTTGTGCTAACATAGGCTCCATGGGGGATAGAATCCTCCCTGTGAGGCTCTAAGAAGTCTTGTAGTTTTAGTACCTTGTCCTTTGGGCTTGTGGAGTCATGCTCTCAACCTTTAACTTCTACAACCTTCTTTGATATGTGAACTTCAACCGAAACTAAATGAAAATGAAAACTGAAACAAACAAAAATGATGAAAATGATGCTTGTTTAGCAAGATTATTACACACACCTACTCTAATTATTGGGAAAATGAAGCATTCAAGTTACATGAAACAACTAATGAAGCCATTTCATCATTTTTTCAACTTTTTGAAGCTTTGAAATGTGCTTCCTTAAGCACCTGGGATAATTCTTACTTGAAGGCACGTCAAAGAAACATTTGGCAATACACTTTCCATTGAAGAAATCAATGAGCCTAGGCCCACTTTCTGCTTGCAGGCAGGGTGCAAATGGATCCTGAAAAACATCATCAATACTTGCCCCTGCAACATTTCTTTGTGTAAAAAGGAAAATTATTGCATTAGGTTCTTCCTCCACTGTTCTTGGTTGTTGTATGGCTTGTTGATTTTCTAATTCATCCTCAATGCATATGGCCTTGGTCCACTTCTAATCATGAGGTGTATTGGGAAAAAGGCTTAGTGATGCTTGTTTTTCTTTAATTTAAACCTTTCTCATCTGATCACATGGCATTTGATCTTGGCTTCTTGATGAAACTGAGCTTGTGTCTTCAAGAGGAATAGGGGGTTGATAGGCCATTTCATCACACTTAGAAGTGCTTGGGAAACTACATTCTTCTATCTTATCTTCTGATTGTGAGGGATATTCATCATAGCCTGGCTTATGGTCCCAATTTCTTAGTTTTTTACCTTCTAAACTTAGATGATCATCTTCTCCTTCTTTTTCAGCGACAAAGATATGACATGAGGGTTGAAACAAGCTATTTTTGCTTTGATGGGAAGGGTACTTTTCTGATATAAGGTATTCAATAGATTTTTTATGGAAATCATCTTCATAATCATCACACAAAGGTGAATCAATGATGATTTGACTATTAATGGCTAAGGGGATTAGTACAATAGCTGGGACAACTGGTTGTTCAATGAAAACTTGGCAAATCATGGCACACTAGTTCACTAACAATAGGAGGGATTACAACAACAACTGGTAAGCTATGAATTCGTTCATGACAAGTTGCAACATTATTCTCATGATGAAATAAATATGAACCTAAGATGACCTCTTGACTTAAAGAATCGAGAAAAGGAGGAGAAAGGGAAATGATGGATTGTCCATATTGATCATTCTCTTGGGGGCCTAGATTTTGACATGAATGATGCATTTGTTCTTCAAATTTAGGAAAAGCATTATGAAACTCATCATCTAAGGAATTCTCTTTATAATCATCCCCTTCATCATCTCTACTAAAGGAATCACTTGTTGAATCTTGAATATATGATGCATACCCCTCACAACAATTCTCAAAAAGTCTTTCATCTAAATAAATTATCTTGCAATGAGAATAAAAAACATCATGAAAGTCCTTCAAAGAGGAAATACTAGAAGCAGGGAGTGTTCTATACCATTGCCTTGCATCGCCTTCCAATGAATACATGAACATTTTCATCAATATATCTTCATGATGGATGTCAAGTTGTTGCATCAAAGCATGAAATTCATGAACATGCTCAAAAGGGTTGTCATCCTCACCTTCATAAAATCTGTACAGTAGATATTTCCATTCATCAATAAGAGGCACAGGATGTGGATAATCATCTATGGCTGAGAAATTGAGTGGGGCAAACCTCCTGGCTAGGATAGCCTTCATATCCATTTGATTTGCCTCATCCTCAGTGGAGTCAACAATAGATTCTAAACAATGGAGTTGCCATGGAGAATGTGCAGTCTTGAAGGTTTCCAGCTTCAATCACCATCTAAAGTTGGAGCTGTGCAATGTCGTTCTTCCCAAGGAGCTTTTCAATCTGCTCAAATCTATCCCTGACAATGGCACCAAAAATGTTAACACTGAAAGTCACACTTTGACTGCTAAAGTGTAATCTCAACACCCATCAGAATCTAAAAGATAACTTTGGTTTTGAATAGGTGGATCAACAATATGGATAAATAAAGAGAGAGGGAAACAAACTGCAAATCAATAGGCTACACCAATGGGCAATGGAGTCACAAACATCCCACTCATCTAAGGCACAAAAACTACTTAACAAAAACATGATTATATGTTGATAGGTGGAAGAAATGAAGAAGGAGAGCATAAGATAGAATGTTCATTAAATAAATATTCTCTCAATTTAATGAATCAAAAAATACTTGAATATAAACAATGATTGATGGGCAAAATACAACAAATCCTTTGTTGCTTAGGGATCCATAAATCATTGACAACCTTTGATCCTCGAATCTGCAATATATTCAAATAAGAAGAAATATAGATAGAACAGTTACAATCTAAAATCACAGCTCTCATGAGTCTCCAATAGCAGTAATGATTACAATCAAAAAATGCCCACAGGCTTACAAATGAACACACAGAGGAAAACTGCCTGCTACATCTCTCTCTAGCCTCTCTTGGCTCATCAATCCCCTTCTTCAAGATATATCTCCTTATTTAAATAGACAATAGCATCCAAATGAACTAAGGAGGTTTAATCCCATATCCTCCATTGGATTCTAAGCCTTGGATATAGGTGGCAACAATCAAAGAGACAAAAATCCAACAAACTACTAATTTTCAGGAAATTGTTGGAAGTCATTAATAAAATGTCTCCACCTCATTGCATGAGGCCTTTGCTAGACATAAATCTTAGGTGAAGGTTTCCCTTGAAATCTAACTAATCCTTGAGAAGCCATTTGAATCCTCCTTGACAAGTGGCAACCTCCCAACAAGGAAAATATCAAAATCCGTGACCTCTATAGGAAATTAGGTAGCGTCGTTGTGCAGAGTGGGTAGCGCCACTTCCATATCCAATATATTTCAAAAAATAACACATTTTTAAAAACTGAGAGAGGTTTTTGTTATTTTGAATGTTATGAACAAAAAACTCCTCTAGTTTTCAAAAATACCTAATCAATTTTTCACAATAAAAGTTTTAAGTTAATGACTTAAAACTAGTAAAATAACTCTGCGCAATTTGTTTTCTGCCAGAATATTATGCAGTGCCTATAGGTAGCGCCCAACTATGTTGCACTTGTATGCATATTTTGTTCTTTGTGAAATATTATGCAGTGCCTTTATGTAGCGCTACTTACGTTGTGTCTGCATACAGTTTTGGGTAGCATTGCCAAAATGCAACGCCTTTCAATCTTGAATATGTACAGAGTAGTGTGTGTTCCTTCATGATGACAAAACCATTTTACTTAGGTGCCTTGACCATACCATAGGTAGTTCCTTTTACCACTGGGTGAAGCTATCACTTAGCAAAAACTCAAAATCCATATAGGCACCTTAACCAATTTTTTGCTAACACTGAGGACATCTACTTTCTGACTAGCCTCTTGAGGAGAGGGGAACCAGTCAACTTGCATGCTTTTCCCCCTGGGACCCACAACATCGCCGAGTTGATCGGAATGTATTTCAAGGTCGACGTTGATAAGGTAGGTTCTTAGGTGTCGATCCACACTATTACCAACCTATCATTGAAGGTGATAGTTTTACTTATTGGGCGGATCAATGGATCCGCAGCCTTACATCAGGCCTCCTGGGTGCACATGCATTGTGCAGTGCAGTTCTTAAATGCATGATTGTTCGATTGGATTACAACCATGTGTTGTAGGTGAATCCCCTTGTGGACAAGTGGATTCCCTCTTGGTCTCTAGAATCCAAAGTCCAAGACAGAAAAGTGCTTAACATGGACACTGACTTCCTTTTAGATCTAATCAAACTAATCAATGAAATAGAAGGAGAAAAATATGTACCTTATTAACGATGTTTGTCCCTACAAATTCCAAGCCGAGCTTCGATCTTGAGCTCCCTGATAGGTCCTGTAAAACAAACAAAGGTACAAAATACTTCCTACTCTACTGATATTATCTCAAACATAGATCCATCTACTGCAAACAAACTCATGTGGAACAAGCATCAGTTTGAAAGAAGCTGGCCAAGCATTGATTATATTAATGAGAACAAGAAAAAGTACTTACAATCCTTTGAATGAAGGTGCAACAACCTCTTCTAGTTCTCCTTGTCCAACCCCTTTTTTCAAATAATCTCCATTGATTTGTTTGATGACATCTCACTCATGAGATTATAAGTTTGATGTAATTCTCAATCTCCATTGTCAATACCTTCTTATGAGATCATAAGTTAGGTATAATTCTCAATCGTCCTTGTACCTTTCACCATGAGAAAGCCTCCTTATATAAACTTGGAGATGTCCAACCACTTGAGAGATCTTTGGGATGAGTTGAGGATCTCCCCTAAGATCATGCCTTGACCATCTATTCGAATCCAACTACCTTCAAGAATTGAGGGATTCTTCCTTGATTTGCCTCAACAAACCCAAAATTTGCTCAAAAAAGGGGTAGTGATCCCCAAAAAGGGTGCACAGGGTGCTCAAACACTCCCCCAAAGAGGCTTAGGGAGTGCCATCACTCCCTGATAGTGGGTACGGGAGCGCTCCTCTCTAAAATTCATTTTTTGTGTGGTTTTTTCAATGGAAGAAGACTTGTACTTCCTGTCAAGTGATTTCTCTTCTTCCAAACCACCCTTTGAGGTGTCCTAAGTGTTTTTATGATGTCGTTAGAGGAATGAAATATGAAAGATGGAAGTATGATGTTTTTGAAACTTGCAACACTTATAGTCAAGATGCGACACTTACAACACTCGTAATGACGACACTTGCGACACTATCGAAGTGAGTAATTTTGTGTAATAGATTGCCCCCCAAAGTATGAAGTTAGAAGACGATGATGAATGAAGTACTTTATAGACTTTTTCAAGAAAGGGTATGGATGCAGAGAGACTAGAAAAATATGCACACAACCATCAAACAAATATTATGGCATGTTTCAAACCTAAGGCAGGCATACCTATGTTTGAGTGATAAAGACTTTTTAGGTATGGCCGCCATAAAATACATTGCGGATCCATAATTGTATTGACAAAATGGTATAGCCACTACAGATACAATGTGGATCTATAATCCTATGACCTGAACTGACCATAGCCACAAAGAATACACAGTGGATCTACAAGATGACAAGACATAGCCACGACCAATACAAAGTGGATCTATGTAACAATATATGTCTCATAGTTCAAAAGAAATCCTTCACAACCTGGGAAAAGTATACATAAGAGTGATGAAACTCAACACAGGGTCTTCTTAATGATCTTGATGCAGTACGAATCTAACCATGCAAATAGATGTTCTGATGTTGAACATGGAAGAAACCACTTGATTACCGATCAATAAGGTAAATTGTTAACAAGCACGAGGGAGATCACCATTGATCTCAATGATTCCCAAGGTACTCTATTAAATTCCAACAAATGTGAATAGATGAGTTGAATTCGAACATCCATGGAATCATCTGATCAGGTGTCAATTATGTAAACCCACTTTCGGACATGAAGAGGCCTGCCATTAAGGCATGCAAGTCCCAAGGTACTAATTGGTTTATAAGTCTATCTCCTGGATAATGTGATGAAGTCGACAGGAATAGACTCGTCAAAGGAGGGCCTTGATGTATCCCCCATCAACAACATGAAACTGACACAAACATGTAATTGGTAGATCAAATGAACATGGACTGACATGGGTATTGAAACAATATATTTGTGATGGCTAACTCTCAAGGAAAAAAATTCCCTTGAACACTGAGGCACGACAACAGAAACATGACATGGACCAAATATTGATGATGCAGTGGATGTTGTGACTTTCATCAGGTGACCCAAAGGAGTGAAAGAAACTCAGAGGATTGGCTTAGTGCAAAGGTTCAATGGATTAAAATGCGTGCAAAGACAAAGTACCGTGTTCAAGGGTGACTGTAAGAGCTACTGATAATGTTCTCAAAAAACTTCTTGGCTTGCTTCTTTCATTTTTTCCCCCATCGATATAGATGAGTACCTCTTTTTAATTTAACGAGCTCAAGGAGGGTAACACATGCTCGATATGACTCACCTTCAGTAAGTCCCTCTTCCTTTGTTTAATGAACTGGAAGAAGTAAGGGTTCAATCCCATATGGACCCTTGAATGTATTATTGTTTAACGAGTCCAAAGAAGGTAAAATAAGTGGTTTTTCATATTTAGAGAGTCTGAAAAGAACTTAAAGATGACTCCAATGTTGTCCTTTTTCATAATATTAGTCTTACGAGGCCAAAAAAGAGATAAATTATCACTCAAAAGACACCCTTTTAAACCTTTTAATGAGTGGGAAAGGAAGAAAGATCACTCGACAATCTTTTCATGTTTAGAGAGTTTAAAAAGAGCTCAAATATGACTCCAAGGGGTTCCTTTTTCGTATATCCATGCAAGTCCAAAAAAGTGATAAAATTCTACTCGATTACATTCTCATATTTTTTTGAGCACAAGAAAGAACAAAGACTAAGCTCAATATGCCCTCATATTGAAATCTAGTGGCTTAACTCCAGAATGATCATCAAAGGATGGAGACATGCCCTCCAAGCTTCAATTCATTCACCGAATTTGAGGTTGTCACCAATTTCTGTACTAGATGGAGAAAAAGGATATAGTTGGATGAAATGAAGGTTCAAAAGAGGTGATTGTTTCATTTTTTAACGATCTTGACACAAAAAAATAACTATGCTCAAGGATCCAGGTTCAATACCTAGATTGTTGTTTCTTTTTTTAACGAGCTTTCTACAGAGAGGAAAACTATGCTCAAATATTTTGTTTTATTTTTTAACGATATTGCCATAGAGAAGAGAAAACTATGCTTATGACCTCTATTTCATTTTTTAACGAGCTTGCCATAGAGAAGAGAAAACTATGCTTGAAGACTCTTCTTAATCATGGCTTCTAAGAGAATAACGCTCTGGAAGGACATCATGTCAAGGGACAAAACTCGATCATGGCTTCCAAGAGATCTTCACTGGATGGAAGAAAATCGCTTTGGAAAGAATACATGTCAAGGGCTGCGACAGGGGTAAGGAGATCAGGATCCAATAACCCTACCGAAGAGATCACCCTGTCAACTACCGGATCCAAATCATCAGGATTCGAAATCATGGGAGATAACACTGCATAATTGACATGCGACGGGGGAGATACTATCATCATATAAGAACCATTTAGGGAGGTAATCTAGTCAGGACTGATGAATGAAAGTTGATTAATAGTCACCATTCTTCCATCATGTGGGAAATATATCACACGAAAAAGAGTGGACACAATAAATTTCATGGCATAGACATAATCCCGCCCAAGGAGTAAAGTGAAATCCAAGGGGTCTCAGACTACCATGACATCAATAAAGACAGTTTTCCCTCCCAAAGTTATCGGAAACTGAGGAAGGGTCCCTAAAGGTTGACTAGTTCTTATGTTAAAAGATAACAAATTCTATGTAACTGGTGCAAGCTGAGGACAACCCAAAGTGTGCCAAGCAACAGAGGAAAAAATACTAATGGAAACACCTTCATCTATCAACATTTGAGGAACGTCTGACCAAAAACCTGTACTGTAATCTGGAAAGTGATGTGAGAGGGAAGACGAGGTCCAGTTAGCGCACCCCAATCAAAAATGATGGCCTCGTTGCTTAGAGGGGGTTTCGCGGGAGAATGAGGAATGCCCCCCAGCATGGTAGATTCTGTATCAACGAGAAAAACGTGGAAAATAGCAGGTTTACTCTCTAGAGGGAGAGTAGGATCAACCGATAATGGGATCGGATTGACCACACAGGCACTCTTCAAAGGAAGGGACTGGATCAACCACTTTGGCACTCATCAAAGGAGGAGTGGGATCGACCAATGACAGAACCGGATCAACCACTTGGGTTTCATTCTCCAAGGGGAGAATGGGGTCGATAAGTGGAAACAGATCGGCCTCCTTGGTGTCACTCTCTAACGGGAGAGTGGGCTTGACCAAGGATGAAAATGGATCGACTACTTGGGTTACACTCTTTTGATGAAGAGTAGGGATGATCGATGATGGAACTGGATCAACTACTTGGGTTTGTGGTTCAATCGAGGATGAAAATAGATTGACCACCTGATAAACCAGACTGACTGGGGATGGAACCATATTGACCATTCGATCAACTAACGATGGGTTGGGGGAAATATTACGATAACCTTTTGGACGTTGAAGTTTTTTCAAAAGAGAAGAAGCCTCATCCATATGAGGACAAAGGTGAGAATAATGATCACCTTTGCATAACATACAAGGAAATTGTATAGTTGTCTTCTTCTTACCAACCTTAACATCACTAGGTGATGGGGTATCACCGACATGTCCAGCGGAGGCTGATGACGTGGAGGTCCACATTTATAAGACCTTGGGAATACCAGGGCAATCCCTTAGAAAGTGGTCACCCTTACAAAGACTGCAAGGGAATTTGGGTTTCAGATTCTTTATTTTAATCTTGTTGACCTCATCAATACTCCCAGTACTATTAACAGTAGCTTGTTGCTGGGATTCAACATCTGATGTTGTTGGAGACTTGGTCCTTTTCAGGCTCTTCTTCTTCTTTTCTTTTCGTTTCTTCTTCTTCTGATCAACCTGGCTATTTGCTTTAGAGCTTTCACTAGGTGAAGAAGGAGAAAGGGAAGGAGACTTAATGGGTGAAGAAGGTGAAAAGTAGACATGAGGTTGATGTGTGGGTGGTGTATTGACATCTAAAGTATTATGTGTAGTTGAATCATTGGGAGGATTCAAGATCACCGGAGTGGGGAACAATCAAATAGGTAATCAGATGGTGAGTCCCATAAGACTCAGTGTAGCATTGTATGGAATACCAAAGTTTCCAAATGAAGGAAAGGTATAAGGTTCCCCAAGAGAAGGGGTTTTTCCATTAGTACTCTCAGTATTTGATGCCATTACCACTGACTTGACCTAAGGTCCATGTCACATACCCACTACCCAAAATAGATTTTTTTGGTCTTCTGTCGAATCAGAATTCCTAAAACTCCATGGAGGACTAGCGTAAGCTGGCTCTTTCTCTCTCCCCGCTCCCATGTGGACGCGGGTCGTGATCACAGTCCGAATAAATGCAGTACCTCTTTCATATTTTGTGCCTCGGCACTACAGTGAGGTCGAGTCGTTTGACTTGGCAATCGTTGAATCCCGACAGGGTTAGCGATCGTCCAATGGGGCGAATCCCTATAGGGTTAACAAATGGCTAAAAGGAACAAATCCCAACAGGGCCAGAGAACAACCAATGAGAAACAACCCCATTGCGCGGTTAGGTGGAATNGGCTCCAGAATCCACATGATCGTCGTTGATCATGATGAGTTAATATTGACCGTTCGAGAGTTGTGCATCTAATTCTGGGTCCCCCCCCCTACTGCTAAAGGTAGAATAGTAAGGGGGCTTCGGAATGGAACCTCAGCTGTAGATATGAGCGGGTGGACTCTGGCCGTCCATATCTGCTAGCCACTTATCCTAAAGCATATTAACGTCCTGGCTTAAGTTGACATCTCATCTCCACATATAACAGTCATTACAGACCCTGGGATCCTCCGAAAGAATCTTTTCCGTTCATCAGGGTTTATCATCATGAGAATCCAAACTCTCGATCACGAGACCCCCGAATCCTCGATCCCCAGTTTCCCGATGTGGTTAATATCTCGACACGTGGCCTCTGTCAATCAGATGGCTCAGATCTACTACGGGGTTTCCACAATGGAAAGTCCCGAACCCTTGTCAACAGGAATCCCGATTCTGCGATTCCCAATGGATGACTTTCCTTTCGGGACTTTTCTTGAATGCTCTAATTTCCACCATGCATCCTCCTATGATGGACGACTCATATTGATTTCCGATAATTTCACTATGAAAATTCCCGACCTCATGTCATTGTGACTCCCAATTTCAAGAATGTCGATATCTCGATTTCACGAATGTCGATATCCCGATGGCCACGCCTCTCGTTGGGACTTTCAACGTCCTATTCACGAGGGCTTAACCCTCATGCATCTCTTAACAGATCCAATGGCTGTTAGGTTTTTCCAGCCGAGATCTGACGGCTCAGATTAGTTCCTACCCAAGCATTCTTCCATGACTCCATGGACGTGGAAAAGATCCATGGTCCAGATAATCTCATGGACCCTGGAAATCTACGATCCCAAATTCCTCGCTGCCCATGAAGATATAGAAAATAAAGGGGTAAGGCATCTTAACACCATACCTTCTCCTACCAATCCAATGATCGAGTGTGTCTACAGATTTCCCGACGAAATCTCGTCCATCGACTCATACTTATAAGGTTAAGGTACTTAACTTTCCAGCTCCTTCCTCTGATCTGACAGTTGTGAGTGACCACAGATCTCCCAACGGGATCTCCTCCGTCGATTTGTTACTTCATCCTTATGCTATCATCTCGGTTTTCAAGAGGATCGTTCCTCCTCATGCAGGGTCACTAAGGCCTTACGCCTTCACAACCGCCTTCCCGGTTNCTTCTACTAATCTAACGGTTGTGGGTGACCATGGATTCCCCGATGAAATCTCGTCCATCGATTAATACCTATAAGGTTAATGTACTTAACTTTCCATCTCCTTCCTCCGATCTGACGGTCGAGAGTGACCACAGATCTCCTGAAGGGATCTCATCCATCAATTCATTACTTCATCCTTATGTTGTCATCTCGGTTTTCAAGAGGATCGTTCCTCCTTATGCAGGGTTACTAAGACCTTACGCCTTCACAACCGCCTTCCCGGTTCTTGATAGGATTTTCAAGGAAGGTATTTCTATGGGGAGATTTACTCAGGGTACTACCTGAGGTATGTAAGGATGTCATCCTCTCGAGAACCAGACGTGAAGTCTGAATTTGATCAGTACGCACACAAATAACGAATTCATAAAGACATAAATCATACGTAGTCTTTCCATATAAATATACAACTACTAGTACCGATCAAAACACCATACATTCATTCTTATAACGAAATCTTTCACAGTTTCACAACTTATGTGCATAATTATCAGAATAAGCACATATATATATATATATATATATATATATATATATATATATATATATATCAAGATGACAGAGGCAAAACACTTATCAGAGATAACACCAGGGTCAAGCAACTGCTGAGAGGGGTGCTCATTT
>JASDQU010355776.1:0-11992 GCA_032191745.1 Picea mariana
TCAATTCTCTCCAAGTAACATTTTTCTCATCGATTTGTTGCACTTGGAGAAAACGGTCCCACAACATTGATTACTTTCCTTTGAGTTGGTAGATGGAAATTCTACCTTCATCCTGTGAAGATTAATTATGCAACTGAGAATACTTCATCATGCCTAGAAGCCATGTCTATGCATCCTCATCCTTCTTATGCTCACCATCAAATGTAGGATGTTTTATCTTGTTTATTTTTCCTTGTATCCCATTCACCCCAGACCTCTTATTATGCTTCCTGATAGGGAATGTAATTGAACTAATATATTCTCTCCTAGTTGAATGCCTTTGGGAGTGATATTGATGCTTGTCGACACTTCTTGTTCTTCTCCTCTCATCATGAGATATGTGACTCCTTGATTTTCTCGACTTAGTCTCATTATCCATATTCTTCTCTATTTGGTCGAAGCCCTGCATTATCTTGATGTTGAAACCTTATTTATTCTCCTTGGATTTCATAAGCCTCTAATTATTAGCTTTATAACTTTGGAAATCCTTTTGTAGACCTTTTATAGTGTCTATGAAGTTCATTCTTTCCTTCTTTCATTCTCCACGTCCATTTGAATTTGTACCTTCATTGCCCATACTGACATGCATGCCTTTGATCTCATATTCATGGTTGTAATCCCTCTATGCATATTACATTCCTTCCATGCTTCTGAACTCTATGTTGATCCCATATGATCTAATTTTTGTTACTCTGCAAAATGTGCAGTCAACAAAGATTAATAATTAGGAAAACTATAAAAACTAGGCACACTTATGTTCCTTGTGGTTCATTTCATCTAACTCCTTGTGAATTTAATAGTCCAATTTAATTTTTTGAGTGAATATATGGAATCTTATTTCCAATACCTTTCCAATGACTACTTCCTTTCTCAATTCTGAGTCTTGATCAGAAAGTTATGGTCATTTGAATATTATCCATTAATTCCTTTTGTTCACACCTCAACCATGTGAAAATATGAATTGTATTTATGCATCTTTGTACATACTCTTTTTGATTTCTGGTAGGATCCCAATTGGGTTCCTTCATCATCATATTTTGTAAAATATATCCAAGTTTCACCTCTATCTAGGTTCTGGGCTACTAAGTACAACCTGTTGAAGTTTCAGCCCAATTAATACTTTTTTCCCTGAAGCTACAGGGGCCTCCTATGCCCTCTTAAACATATTTAATGTGCCTAAAATTTTAATTTGGCTCCATGGTTTTCATCTATAGCTCAATGGATTTCCATTTACTACTCCTATTCCCCAATATGAATCTAGAGAAATAACTTATGGCCCTCAAAAGTTAATTAGTTCTTAAAATTCACCCCTCTCTATTTGGCCTATAACTTCTTCATAAAAGCTCCATTTTACAAATGGTTTACACCGTTAGAAATATCTCTCAAAGATATTTCATTTCAGATATAAAGATAGAGTGTACCTTGGTACACTCTATTTTCATGTTTTTTTAGTAGCTAAAAACACTATTTAGAGCCTAAAAAATGCTTTGCAAAAAGATGACTTGGAAAACACCAATTTTTTCCAATTTTTTTTAATAGTTTCTGCTCATTTTCTCCATCTTATGCTAACATGGATGTCATCATAGCAATTGATTCCTCCTGGAACATATATAAGGATTTCATGTTAGATCCCTTGCACACTCAGCCCTGCCCGTCAACTCCCCTTACCTCCACTTACCTCCTCCTTTATTCCTTGGCGTGCACACTTTAACTTTTTGAGACTCCATTCGCACCCATTATCCATGAGTGGGTAAATTTTCACATTGATTTAATCTGGCAATGGATATTCAAAGGGTTTCGACAATAATCGATGGCCCACGTTGCATTGTGGGATCCCCTTTCCCACCGAACATTAACACATAGGGGAGTGGCTGAAAAACTTAACCAAGGTTAGGGTTGGGGAAATGTGTTGCACATATGTTCATTCCCCCCCCACCCCTTTTCTTGGGTTAATCTAAACCCACGTGACCTACAAAAATTAAGTTCCATGGGTTAGGATCAAGGTTTCGTTGGTTGGAGAGCACCCACCACCGTGGTGCTAGGTCACCCAACCACCTATGCCACCATGCCACCATGTACATACCACTATGGAGGTACACATAATATATATTCCACATCAGCAAACATGTGGCCCCCACGTCATGCTGACATAAATATATGGAAAAATACCAAATTTTTTCCAATTTCTCCTAATTTCAAATTTTTCCAAAAATACCAAAAATTGCCCAATTCCGCTTATCAAAATTTTCTTTTCGGCCTCCATTAGAGCTCTATGAATAAGATCAATACAACCAATTTCATCCTTTTTCACGTGGATTTGACCCTTGTACCTGCAACTCGACTCAGGTACATCGAATTCCTCATGAATTCCTCTATGGAAATTGGGGCTTTTGCCCAATTTTACTTAATTTCACCCTGGCGCTTTGAAAACATGAAATTCATCCAATTTGTAGGCCCCAATTTTCCCAATTTGAGATTTAAACTAGGTCTTTTAATATGTGTGCTTTATTCTTGCAATTCCCGTGAAATGTTCCAAGAATTCTTCCACATCTTAGTGTAGTAATTTTTTCAAACAAATTGCATGCATCCTCATTCTGACATTCTGTCAAACAATTTTCATGATTACTTTGAAAATTTTCATTATTTTCTCTGCTAATTGGGTCCATGCAGGATAAGTGTTGAAATATGGGCTCTGATACCACATTGTAGCAGCCCCAGACCCTCGGATGGGAAATGCCACTTAAAAATTCTTAATCTAATACAAGTTTAAGTAACTAATATGTTCTACAAATGCACATATTAATGTAGAATAACAACAAATATATAGATACATAATGTACAATAAAAACCCATGAGAATAAATGCATAATATTAATATAACACATACAATAACACATCATAGAAAATTTTCCTTTAGTAAAACGAACACCAACTGCAGGTAGACCTTCCACATTCCTCCCAACCTTAGACAACACTGCTAATAACTCTCAACAGTGGGTCACTTTCGATATGAGGCTAAATATCCACCTACTAAAGGATTTATAACCAGGCTAAGGTCTCTTTAACGACATATAAACTCAGACACAAGTGCCAACTCAAACGAGCAACCTACGATCCCTCATTCCCCACATTCATGTCCCACCCCAAGAAGTGTGCCCCTTCTCTTCTCAATATTCCTTCGGCTACTCGACTTCCCTTCTAGTGCTTCAACAAAACATCGAACAAGAAGTCTCAGAGCTATGTAGTTGTAGTTTGGCAACTTGGGAAACCAATTCCCAAACATTATCTCATCTGGAGAGAATTCTCATAGGCTTGAAAACCCGCTTCGTCAATGTTCTATGGGCCTTCCAACCCATCTCTTCAGTCTAGTTCCCTCACTAACCATGGTCCCGGTACAAGTATAGGTACTAGCGGCAAGAAGGTACGAATGATAGTCGTATGGAGGTGGTGAGGTGAGAATGAATAATGATGGAATGAATAGTCAAATGAACTAAATCCCCCCAATTATATTTTCATGTTCCAAACTTGACATTTTCCATGTTGGGAAATAGCTTGGGTCCATATGGATTCCCTCAAAAGGTGATACATTCCTCAATATAGGGTCTTAGGATATTAAAATATCCATACTTTATACTTTATACATTTTGGGGAATATTAATAAAATATTCTTTTGGGATTAATCCCCTTAGATTATCCCTTTTTCCATAGACTCTTAGCCCCCCCTTTCCCATTTTGGTGGATTTTATCTGCCCATATGCATTTAAATCATTGATATACAACAATGATTTGTTTTCATTAAAAAAATTGAATATGATTACATTTTACAAAAATAGGCTCGCTAGCCATTTTAGATTCTATCTCTCCATCCTAATAACCAAACATGCACGCTGGCCTCAACATACATATTTGTAAATGCACTATGGCTCCAAAGTATCTTGGCTCACCATCCTATATGTACAATTACATTTATATTTACAATGGGGTTCGACCTAGGGGTATTACATATCTTCACCTATTGTTGCAAAATAAATGTCAAAGTGTTGAAATGTTGCAACCTGTTGTGTCGTCCATACTTTGAATAACTCATCCATTTCTCTGTGCACTTTTATAGCCTCAAGTTATTCACTTATCAGGTGATCAATCCAACCATCATGCCTAGTTCTTGAAATGTAGTTCCTCATTCTTGAACATGGTCTCTTCTTTTCGTCTCTCCATCTCATCATCCAACTCCAAAGACACTAGGGAAATATTAATCTTTCCTTTCCTACTTCCAACTCTGTCAAGACTGTATTCCATAGAATCCAAGTATCGCACACCTATATCCATTTCACATCTGTAGTTTGACCCCTTTTCCATGCCACTACACATTAACTCGCCTATGTGTCAAACTAGTTGGATGGCTTGTCCAACTTCCATATTCACCTATGTGAAGGAACACATGCCATGTTAAAAATTAGTCTCATCCATCCATAATTGATCCACCTACACAACCACTCATCAAGGCAAACTCCTGCCTTGCCACACTATGTGTTAGTACAAGGTCATTAATTTCCAATAACCATGGCCAAGAAAACCTCTACATGCTTCCTCCAAGGATGCTTTTGGTTAAATTTTATGGTTATTATCCCTTGAGTGCTTAGGTTTTGACAATAAGGGGATAATTTCATAGGTTATGGTGTGAAAGGCGAGCCCCAAGGGCTTAAAGAGGAATCAAGATCTTGAAGTCAAGGAAACTAAGTGTTAATATAAGAGTCCAGGGATAATATGTTAAATGCAAGTGAGTAGAATAGGTTCCTAAGTCCAATCAAGTGATTAAGGGATATATAATGGGTGCATGGGGCACAAGTTATGGAACAATTAATTGAATATAAGATGAATTGTTGAAAAATCATTTTGCATTGTGAACTAGAACAAACACTTTTATTCCTCTCACGATGCAAAGTGGTAAACCACCTTAGACACGTGGCAATTTTTTATTGAGACCACATCATCAAAAAAAAATTGAAACTGCCCAAGCTTCGATGACATACCGTCATTGGGGAATGGGGGAAAATTGTCTCCTTGTCTGAAACAAGGGGCCCAGATTTACACCTGGCACACATGTGTTAATACCTAGTGCATATGTGTCCCATATCGTCGTATACCTTTATGTGCATGTATGACAGATGTACATTCATGTAGATTTATCATAATAGGACAAGTAGCAATGGGACTTGCTAGCAATCTGTAAAAATTTTCCTAGTTGAATAGACAAACGACAGAGGTAACGGTTTCAACCAACTTTAGAGCTGAGGCACTAGCCTTCTCAACTCAGAGAGGGCTCTCTCGTGTCACTTGCAATATCTATGACAATCGGTGGCTAGATTTGGTTTGTTTTAGGGCATTTTAATAAAATTGTTGAAGAAATGAAGATAACCTTTGGGCTATGGGGTCAAGAATGTAGGATGCATTGCCAAATCATGAAAACTATCAAGAGGAAAAGGCTAAATGAGGAAGTGACTTCTGAGTTTATACTTGAAAATTTAGGTGGTTTTAGAAGAAAGGAAACACCCAACTATATCAGAGCATTATGGTAATGAATTCTGAAATGGTTTGGAAGAGATAAACATAGTCTA
This sequence comes from Picea mariana, assembly GCA_032191745.1. Lineage (NCBI taxonomy): Eukaryota > Viridiplantae > Streptophyta > Pinopsida > Pinales > Pinaceae > Picea > Picea mariana. Next base: position 5,655 of record JASDQU010355776.1, read on the forward strand.
AATTTCCAAGCCAAGAGCATTGAATAATGAATTTCTGGACCTTTAATTTCTCAATTTAGATAGAAGAAAGAAAAAAATGAAATGCAGAATAACAGGATCACACACTATGAAAGAAAACGAGACTCATAACACCACCAGTTAGAATATTTTCGTAAAAAGTCCAAAATTTGCTTTTGCATTCATGTATTCATTCGAGCCCCAGAGATTTACAAAATTTTTTTGCACAGAGGGAAGACTCCTCTTTTCTTCATCCTTTCTATACCCTCGAGACCAAACATATATAGAGGATTTTCTTGTGGAATTTAGAACGTTCTAACTTCCTCATAATTCTAAAATAGAGACAAGTTACAAAAAGGAATAACATTTATCCTATTTTAAAGGGACTGTTAGTAACAGTTCTGTCATATCAGGACTCCCTTTTCTTAGGCTCCCATCTGTCCAAAAATTTCTGAAATGTACCTAAATTTGCCTGAGTATTTATCTCAACTTGGAGAATTCCTTCTCCAGGGTACTCAACCAAGTGAGATTTTCTTCGACGCTTTCTATCATCTCGGTTCTAGTCTCTATCTTCCGCCTTTTGATCCTTTTCCTCTTTATGGCCGGATTGTAGGTGTTGTCCGCGTGTTCATTTATGATGAGATCCTTCATAACGAGGTTTAATCTGACCCCCAACTCTGTCTTAGTTGCGGGTTCGGTATAAAATTAAGTTGCCAGTATCTGCAAGACCCATCTTTCTTTATTACTTATTGACAAGCTTGGCGCATTAGTTGAGAACCTAGTCCTGCCAGACACTGTCTGATGAGTGTTATCCATACCTTTCAAACTTCATAGAGACCGTGATTTTTCCACCCTTTTAATTTACAGGACTCAATAAATCAACATAGATCGAGCTTGTTTTTCTTATGAATAAGATGGCAATTTCACAGAGTAGGATAAAACGATTCATATCTGAGATTGATAGTCTTTGCATTTTAATCATGAATTGTTGACATAGTACATTGTTGTGCAATGCTTCATCAATCCATTTCAAATGATGAGCTTCAATTTAATTATGTGACGACATCCTTTTGATACGTCATCTAGGCAAGTACCTAGACCAGTGATGTGGGGTGATTTGACTAACTGCCATCCTTCCCACAAGTTATTGATGTGACATTGTAAACCACGTGACATCAGGGCCATGCGAAAGGTGGTTTCAGGAATTTCGTTGGCTACCCCGATGCATGTGTAAGAGAACCATGCATTCCCCATCAAAACCACAATGGTTTTTCCCGTTCTACCCTCGTGAAATTAAGTTTCTTGCTATTTTTCGGCCTAATGTGGGCCTCAATCGTGGATCTAGGATTCTTCAAAATCGACGGTCTGTTGAGCTACTCCTTTCCCACCTCCGCTAGATTTTTCTATATGTCATTGGATATATCCCTCCCCCCTAAACTATCATGCCTCTACTGTGGTATAACATTTCTTTAAATTTCTGAAATTTTTAGATCCTGATCTAAAAAATGTTATAGTGATAACATTGGCTCCAACTAGGGATGCTATCCTACCTATGGGGTAGAAAAGTACTCGTAGACCTGGTGCCTGATCTATTTGGGCCACTCTCAAAACATGTGTGTACCCTGCTCCTACTATGTCACTAGCGTCGGCTGAAAACCAAGCTCTATACACTGCTTCTGAATGGGTGCTGGATCTTCAAGTATATTATTGAAAACTGACTGTACTAGAAAACTCAAACTGAAAAATGCTTGATTGACAAGCTTCTTTTCACACTCCTATCTATTCTAAAACTATTGAGATGAAATACTCAATCAAGTGATGTTGAAGAACCAATGCAGCCAGTCAAGCAATTGGCCTCCTGATTTTTCTCCGATCACATCTTTCTTAAGCAGGTAGACAAATGTAAAAAATGGTAGCTGAAAACACAAGTTGAATCCCAAAATTGAATTTATGAATTAAAAAAAATCCTCCTTCAATGATGACTGTAATAGGATGGCTACAGGATCTTGGAAACCATGAAAAGTCATTTCTTCTTGATGAGCAAAAACAGAAAGGAAATCCTTTTCCATAAGCATTTTCTTCTCTTTATCTATTTATTCTATTCTGAGAACATTTTCAAATAAAATGGAAGCAATCGGTTCGTCTACTTTTCCATGCATATCAACATAAATATCCACGCATTCTTGAATATCTTCAAATGTGACAACTATATTATGTGCATTTTTTTGTTCATCAAACAATTCTGATTTGGTTTCCTTAAACATATGGAAATTTGCTTGAGGACTGCCACTCTGCCTTTCAAATGACTGAATGGGAATAAATCCCTGTTCATAAATTTCTTGTAAAAGGGGAAAGTCAATATCATGAACTATTTCATAGTCTAGAGTTCTCATGGATGCATTTTCAGAATCCTCATCTATGTCTATGTTGTTTAGAAATTGAACTATCATGTCATTCTCAAGGGAAGAGAAAACACTTTGAAACACTTTTTCATGTTGAAAATCTATATTGATTTCAGGAGAAAGGAAATGACCTTGACCAATAATTTCTGGAGCAACTTCTTTTTCCCTTTCAGGCTAATAGTTGAACAAAGACTGCAAATCTGAGATGACATTACCTTTATGTGATTTTCATAGAATTATCATCACCACTTCTCTCATGCCTGGCGGATTCCTGACCTGAGATACTACAAATATTTTTCTTCAATAATTCAAAATAAGCAAAACATAATGGTAGGGTTGTCCCACCTAATTTGAAACTATCTTCAATTTTATCCCCAACATATGGTTGTATTTCAGCACAAGTAATAGGCTCTTCAAGAACATGAATAGAGTGTTGTGATATCTTGTCATTTTGTTCCATTTATTTAGCATGGTTTTGCACAAGCAAAGATTCATTTTCCTCAATGATTACTTTAGAGTTCTCTTTCAACAACTTAAATGAAACAAAACATAAATGCAAAGACTCTCCTTCAATGGATTCGATACTCTTTCCTCTGCAACTGTGATATGTAGTTTGAGTCATTTCACTATACTACTGAAAAAAAAGGTATCTGATAGAGAACATGCAGTTGGTTGTTCCAAGGAATCACCATCACAATGATCATTGTATTCATCATATATAGGTAAATCAACAACATGTGCAATGTCATCTAAGAAGAACAACCTTGGAACGTGAACATGTTCTTCAACAAACTAATTTGCAAATTCATATTCTTGACCGCCTACAAATGAATACATAAAACCATAAGCCCCCTGCTTATCATGGGATGGATCAGAAGCTAAATCAACACCTCTTCTTTCAACAAGTGGAATATAATTCTTTTCAAAATCATTAGCATTGGAAACTTTGAGAGGACCTATGATATTGTCAATTCTATGCTCAATATTCCAGTCAACTATTTTTTGTTCATATTTACTTTCACGTTCTTGAGCATTCAACCCCTCATTCTGGATATGTTTACATGCTTGGATGTTGTGTTGAATGTCTTGAACATCACTAAACATTTGTTGTAAGGACTCAAGTCATATTTCCATCAGGAGGAAAGAAAAATCTAGATGAAGAGTAGTTGCATAATGGAGCATGGTAGCAACTTCAGAGGGTTGAATTTATTCGGACAAATTATAATAGATTCTAGAGAACTTTCTACTAAATACAGAAATAACTTCATTGTTGTATCTTTTCAAGGCATAAAACTCAGTAAGTTTCATCTCTAAGAATTTCTCCTTGCCCCAAAACTTTAAAAAGACCTTCTTCAATTCCACCCATGAGCTGATGGTTTATGGATGAAAATGTGTAAACCAACATTTGGTGTCTCCTTTCAAGAATTGAGAGAAAACTCTCATACACACATCATCATGCTCAATCTCAAATAAATATATAAAATGATCAAACCCTTGAATGTGATTTTCATCCGAGATGATATCATATCCTCCATCAAACACAGGTAGATACTCATAGTAATTTGGAGGGAAATCATGAAGGGATTGGGGTAGCTTTAAGAGTATATATCTATGTTGGGCCTTGGAGGATGTTGGACCAAGAACTATGGAAGAAACATTAGCCCGGGTCTCATGGGATTCATCAACTTGGTCATTGTCATTGCGTGGCCTAGGTGGAAATTTTGTATCAGAACCAGCGACAAGGTGAGGGTATGCATGTGCAACGTAGAGAGGAGGAAATATAATTGCAAGTCTTTCATGATCATCATTAAAATACAATAGGTAAAGGAAAATTTGTTTGGCATGTTCAATGAAGGAATGATGGAAACTTAAAATTAAAAGTAAAATGCTTTGGAAGAGGTCCCATTTTGAGTACTTGTTTTCCTTCATGATGCTTTTCCTCACCCCTGTCAAGGGGTCTCATATTTCAGTGAAGTCTCTGTCTTGCACTTTGAAGTAGTGAGAGTGGAGTCGCCTTTTGGAAATTTAGGATTATTTATAAGTGGATTCACCTTCAAACTGATGTGGGTTCACCAGAGCAGGAATACAACCAATATGTTCCTAAGTGTCTGCTACTCTCAGACCTTAGAACTCAACCATGTCATTCTTCCTAGGAAAAAAATTTCAATTTTGTCCTCTGCAACGATGCTAGAATGTTAGCACTCTGTAAATTTTTCCTGGATGAATAGACAAATGACAGAGGTAACTATTTCAACCAGCTTTAGAGATGAGGTACTAGCTTTCTCAAATCATAGAGGGCTCTCCTATGTCACTTTCTATATCTATGACAATCGGTGGCTAGATTTGGTTTGTTTTGGGGGTTCTAATAAAATTGTTGAAGAAATGAAGATAACATTTGGGCTATGGGGTCAATAATGTAGGATGCATTTCCAAACCATGAAAACTATGAAGAGGAAAAGGCTAAATGAGGAAGTGACTTCTGAGTTTATACTTGAAAATTTAGGTGGTATCAGAAGAAAGGAAACGCACAACTATATCAGAGCATTATGGTAATGAATTCTGAAATGGTTTGGAAGAGATAAACATAGTCTAAACTGCCATGCCGAGAGCATTGAATAATGAATTCTGGACCTTTAATTTCTCAATTTAGACAGAGGAAAGAAAAAATGAAATGAAAAATAACACGAATCACACACTATGAAAGAAAACGAGACTCGTAACACCAGCAATTAGAATATTTTTGTAAAAAGTCCAAAATCTGCCTTTGCATTCATGTATTCATTCCATCCCTAGAGATTTACAAAGTTTTCCTACACGTAGGGAAGGATCCTCTTTTCTTCATTATTTCTATACCCTCGAGACCAAACATATATAGAGGATTTTATCATGGAATTTAGAATGTTTCGACTTCCTCATAATTCTAAAATAGATACAAGTTACAAAAAGGAATAACAATTATCCTATTTTAAAGGGACCATTAGTAACATGTCTGTCATATCAGGACTCCCTTTTCTTAGGATGCCATTTGTCCAAAACTTTCTGAAATGTACCTAAATTTGCCTGAGGATTTACCTCAGCGTGGTGATTTCCTCCTCCAGGGTACTCAACTAAGCGATATTTTCTCCGACAGTTTCTATCATCTCGGTTCTAGCCTCTGTCTTCTGCCTTTTTCTCCTTTTCCTCTTTGAGGGTAGATTGTAGGTGTTTTCTACGTGTTCATTTATGATGAGATCCTTCATAATGGGGTTTAATATGACCCTCAACTCTGTCTCAGTTGTGGGTTCGGTATGAAATTTAGTTTCTAGTATCTGCAAGACCCATCTTTCTTTCTTACTTATTGACAAGCTTGGCGCATTAGTTAAGAACCTAGTCCTACCAGACACCATTTGATGAGTGTTATCCATACCTTTCAAACTTCACAGAGACCGCGATTTTTCCACCCTTTGAATTTACAGGACTCAAGAAATCAACACAGGTCGAGCTTGTTTTTCTTATGCATAAGATGGAAATTTCCCATAGTAGGATAAAACGATTCAAATCTGAGATTGATAGTCTTTGCATTTTAATCACGAATTACTGACATCATACATTGTTGTGGCACGCTTCATCAATCCATTTCGAATGATGAGCTTCGAGTTAGTTATGTGACAAAGTCCTTTTGATACGTCATCTAGGAAAGTACCTGGACCAGTGATGTGGGGTGATTTGACTAACTGCCATCCTTCCCATGAGTTATTGATGTGACATTTTAAACCACGTGACATCGGGGCCATGGGAAAGGTGGTTTCGGGAATTCTTTTGGCTGCCCCGATGCATGTGTAAGAGTGCCATGCATTCCCCATCAAAACCACAATGGTTTTTCCCTGTCTACCCTCATGAAATTAAGTTCCTTTCTATTTTTCGGCCTGATGTGGACCTCAACTGTGGATCTGGGATTCT
>JASDQU010355780.1:14300-24673 GCA_032191745.1 Picea mariana
ATCGATTGACCCGGACTAAAACAAGAAATGATGCTAGGGTCTCAAACCACCCTACAATATGAGAATCATCCCTCGCTCAAGGCATGGTATGGTAATTTACTGACATAGGATCCCCATTGATAAATTGTCGACAACTAATGTAACTCAGAACAAATCAAACAACCCATCAAGGAACTACTCTACTAGGGAACCAATATTATGAAAGAAAAAACTGGCCCTTGTCTCTGTGTCAGTTCTTGAACTGTCTACTATTGAAATACCAAGGTCCCATGCTATCACCATAAAGGAATCATCATGTTTTCATTGCACCAATATAATCATATATATCCGATCCTCCTCCCTAAACTACATCCTCCATGCTTGCATCCATAAGATGTAATGCCTCAAAGAATCATTCCCACTATTGAGGATCCTATCCATCCAATGTATCTCAGTGAACTCAATTAAACCAACTCAAAAATAAGACATCATAGATAAATCTATGTGGTCACAAAATCACAGGGTGTCCATGACACTTATTCTCCAAGTATAAAAGGGAAAATCCTCGATACTCTAACACCCTCTACTCATAGAAATAGTTTATGAATTTCTAATACAAGAAACCACCCAAATTATCTTGATAAGAGAGACAATAATAAGCTACATAAACTCCATCAACTCCATCAACTCCTCAAAATAACACTCCTCGAAGAAACCACTCCTAAGCCTCCCAAAAGTAAATGCTASAAATTCAACACYGATGTTCTCCTCTCTAATAGTATTTGAATTGTCAAACAATGTAATCCTAGGGTCCTAGACTAATATGGAAAAGGTACCACCATGTTGATGTTGCACTACTCTTATCATCATTGTCATAGAAACAAGCCCACTCTACATCCTCCTCTCTTGGAACTCCAAATTAATCTCCTTGAAGGGACTGAAACCATTATCTTGAATCCTCCCTTGTGAAGGTGTCTCAGTGAAGTCTAAGCCTGCAAATTCATTGTTAGACTCAAGTATGTCCTACAATATAGAGTAAGTATCGACCTATCCTCTACCAGCATCCAAAAAATAAATCACACTAATTGTTTTCATGGCTTTATCGGTCATCATGATATGAATCAATCTGTCACTCRAATGAATTCCGAGATCCCACCCCCAAATTGGAAGTCCACCACTCCCAATACATGTTAATTGTTTTTTTTCCATACTATTAAGCATCRAATTCAAAATTATTCAAGTTCCTGGTATTTGATCATCCAGTGGAAACCAAGTACTAGGAATCAACTATGTGTCTGCTAATATGTGCGACACCTTCCAAATTACACCTTGAAATATGATATCTTGATCACCGTCAATGTACCCAAATAATTTGTAGAGTATAAACACCTCTATACAAAATATTAATGTCACATGTGGTGCCTCATAGTCATGCAAGTACCCAGAATTCCCTGTCAAAAGTGAGTCACACATAACCCTCATAATCTTGTCCCTAAGTGTGGACTCAGGGACTACATGTGTACATCCTCCATAGTGGATAATTCCATCCACCACTTTATTATCTAAAATCTCTCTAAACTGATCCAATACAAAATGGATCTCTTGTTGTGCTATGACGACATAGACCAAATGAAAGAAATATAAAATGGCTATAATCTTATCTGTCTCACTCATCTGACTCAGGTGAACCCCCCATGTCCTACCAAATATATCGTTGAAATCATAAAATAATACTAGATTCCACTACCACTTCCTACAAGACTAGAAAGTGTTAGGTGTGTTAGTCAACCTCAATGGTATGACCAAGGAATCAAGGTAACATCTGTGAGAAATATTGTGGGTATCCTACTCTGTGTCCCTTCTCTAGTGATATCCCAATCGAATATTGAACTCCGACAAATATTCCTCTCCGCGAAGCTTTTCCATCCACTAATCAATCTTGGGTGAACCAACCTTAATGATATGTTTGAAATCCTGATTTCGGGGCCTCCCCTGGGGAAATGTCCAAAAAACCCACTCTACACCACCATATATTGTTGAATATTTTTTTATATTACTTCACACCACCGCATCATCATGTATCACCATTTATCCTATATGTGCCATTGTATCAACTACTCCACTAATATTAACTGGACTTGGGTCACGGACTGATTTATTGACATATGTCCTATACTTAATTCCCAAATCAATTGGTGCATATACTTCCTTGTTGGCTGGTCCGTAAGGAATTTTCTCAACTACATCCTCTGTAGCTAAGCCTTGATCCAAAATAAATGGATCATGATCCATGAAATGAAAAATAAATGCACATAAAAAACCCTTTGTGTCAAACCTATCCTCATACACTTGCAACCCTAAATACTCCCCATGTGGAATCATCATAAGGGACTCTCATATTATGAGTGCCACTCAGACCATCATGTGTCACTGGTTCCAATGATGAATAGCATGCCAAACTAAGATAGTGACAAAGCTCCTTAATCTCCCTAACTTTATCTTTAGTGAACTTAAGAGAAAGGTCCCTGTCCATGAACAATTGCGAATAATTAGATTTCATCTTCTCTAGTACCTCTTTAATTATGCACAATTGGGTACTTCCATCCACAATCCCCATTTGACTCTCCTACATATGATTTTTCCACATAAGGTCTTCAATAAATTTATGAGAACCATTTGCCCTCATTAACACCTGCACAATTTGTTCCTCTATGACCAATAGTCTTCTCTCCAAATCATCCAATGTTATTTCATCAACATGGTGTGGGATATCATACAAGGAACCAATTTACTCAATAGATGATTTCGTGCAATGTGGACTACCTTCCTCATGCAAGTTTTCTTATATGCTCTCATCCCCTAAATAAACCCCTTTGTTCTCAACCTCTACACATAGCTCCAAATCTTTCTAAGTTCTGTTACAATCATGTTTGCATCATCATACGTGTCATAAATAGGATGAGGTATCGAATTCCTACTCGAACTATCTCCATCATCCTAATCATACACATGGAGAGGTAATGAATCATTAACATTAGCTGATTGGAACATCTTCTCATAGTCATCATAAGTAGGACAAGATGTCGTATCCTCATCTTCTCCATCGAGCACACTAGTGTCATCGGCCTCATCAATTAATTTTGATGATGTATCATAGTCTATTTTTTGTTCTTTCTCTATGAACACATAATTTTCATGGATAAATATATGTTCTTCCACCTATTCTTCATGCTCATCCTTTTTTATTTCTTTCCCTGTTCCATTAAAATATCCTCATCCAAATCCTTGGGCTAACTTCCATACCAAAGAGTGTAAAAATTTTTAAAGGGAAAAGTTGCATGGATCTCATCCCTTAATGTTAGATACTTTTGATATTGAGGCATGATCTTATTTTCCGCTAGCACCATCTTGGCTTGTTGAAGAATTTGCCAGGTTTTATTTGATAATTCCGAATTTGTTTTTATTCTCTTGTCCATTGACTACGTTTCTGGTTTTTTGCTTCTCTATAACCATTCATGCCTGATGCAATCAGATTGGAAAGATCACCAACTATGATACCATTTTAATTTCGCCCAGCTAGGATGGATGGAAATATTATGTTTGTTGTCCAAAATATTGTTTCTCTTTGTATAATTTTGTCAAACAGTTGGAATTAATGTTGTTGTAGCTTCTTACTTACATATATTTCAAATGATAGACAATACATGACATGAATTCCCTTACACAAAAAAGTAGAAGAGATAAATATATCATCTTTATTATGGTTTGAACAACAATACAAGGCCTAATGGTTGTCGTAGTAGCTACAATAAGTCCCTATCAACAAGAAATACACATGCAGAGATAAACATACAACTAAGGGTTTTTATAGAGGCTTCAATACATCAAAGAACACTCAAAATGAAATCCTATGATCGTGASAGTGATGATGTCAYCCATTCTAGTGAATACCCTCATATGAAAACCCTCTATTAGGATAGATTGACCCTCTCTCTGAACTTATTGATACGGAAACCCACACCTAATATGTCTCTATTAGTTCGCATAGGTCCTCAGGGGACACAAATGGACAGCCATCACTCGCAGGACAAGGTTGGAAAATTAACAAGGGCCTCATGGGATACCCTATGCTCAAATCTTGGGGGTAACTCTGTTACTCTTTCTCAAAATATCCAAGCACCTATGAAATCAAAGTACGACCTCCTCCACACGGTTCCGCCAAACTCCTGTGCAAGCCGATGAAACCTCCAACTTTATACAAAATAAAAAATTAGACAACCACAAGGGTGAAGCTCCAATGGAAATCCTAGATGGATTCCCCTCTTGTCTAGGCTCCGATGTAAATCCTGGGTGGATTCCCCTCTTGTCTAGCTAGGGTCGATATTGGACTGCCGAAACCAAACCAATACTGGAAGGGTTTTGCTAAACCCTAACAAAACAATGGCTCTAAGAGAACTTCCAAATTGAGAGATCAAATCATAATTTCAAAGTGGGGCCCTACCCCTCCTTTTATTGTTTTTCTCAGCCTTCTAGAACTTCCCCTTTTTTGACAAAATCAAATGTAGCTTCTAGAATTTCTCATTTTTGACTAAATCAAATATAACACGTATCCCCTTTTTTCTTTCACTTTAATATTAAAAGTCACTTTGATAATGGTTAAGTAACTTATTAATATAAAATTACTTTATTTCCTTAAAGTCACTTTAAATATACAACATCTCTTAACTAAGTGACATTATATAACACCTTTTTCATTTCATTTTTCTTTACTGATGATCCACAAAATTCATTTCCACTATCGAACAAGGGAATCTAAAAATGGGGACATGAAAATGGAAGTCTTTCTCCACCTATCTAAGATATTGAATCATAGTTCTTTGTGATCCAAACCTTGATTAACACTTGGATGAAATATCTTCACTCAACCTATGAGATATCATCACTCTAGTGTATGTAAAAGTCATTTTCTCCTACACTCCTCACACTAGAAAAAGTCCTTCTTTTCTATCATCGACCTTGGTATCTCACCAAAGTGACTTCCTCTCAAAGTCTCTCACAAGTGTATCTCACACAAGTCCCTACCATGTTGACTCCCTCAAAACAAGTCTCTTGTCCTCGACATCAAAAATGTTTTGTCCTTCTCCTTAGCCCTGCTTTTATAATCATGAGTTGCAATCTATTTCTAATATCCAAAGTTATCTATGGTTGAGATTTCTTCTCATGGACACTTAAGATTTAGATTACATACTGCATCTATTCATGTTCCTTAAACAACTCAATTACCAATAGATACAATTTTACTTTAATTAATTCATTTTAACTAAAGTAAAATCATGGCTAGAAGATTATTGACAACCTCCACATGCTAGATACATGTTAGTGTGGAAGTACATGTTTGATGCTATCACTAAAATCAACAAGGGAAGAGGGATAGACAGAGGTAAAGAGATAAAGGGGAGAGAGTGGAGGAGAGAGAGGGAGGGAGATATAAATTGAGGGGGTAGAGAAGGGTAGATGTATGAGAGAGAGAGAGAGAGGGAGGAAGGGGGAGAGAGAGAGGGTCAAGTAGTGTAGAGATAGAGTGGGAGAGAGAGAGGAAGGTGGGAGAGAGAGGGACAAAGATACAATGAGAAATAGAGGGACTTAGATACAACATGAGGGGGGGACATGGGTGGATGGAAGCAAAATGGGGGGGGAAGGGAGATAAGTGGAGGAAGGAAGAGATCCAACAAGAGAAGAAGAGAGTTTAAGAGTGATATGGAGAGGTATAGGGAGGGGGTGGACAGAGAGAGAGGGAGCAGGGAAAGAAGGGGAGGGGTGAGGGAGAGAACCAACAAGTGGAGAAGAGAGGTTTAGTAAGAGARWGAGGGAGRTAKATATGAGGGAKAKAKATATATATATGGGAAGAGAGRGAGTGAGAGTGAGACTAACAATGAGGAGAGATAGAGAGGTGTGAATGAGAGGGGGGTCTATTGAGAGAGAGGGGGTGGGGAGTGGAGTGGAGTGGAGGGAGAGAGAGGCAAGGGGATACAATGAGTGAGAGACAGAGAAAGATATAGAGTGAAGGAAAGAGAGGTGGGGGGAGGAGATAATGGGATGAAGGGAGAGAGACATCAAGAGAATAAGAGAGGTTGAGAGTGAGATGAAGATATTGACGGATGTTGTAGAGAGAGAGAGAGGGAGGAGGGAAAGAAGAGGAGGGAGGGGTAGAGATAGAAATAGTAGAAGAGAGGTAGAGAGGGGAGAGATAGGAAGAGAGAGAGTGAGAATGTGGATAACAATGAGGAGAGATCAAGAGAGGTGGGAAACAAGGGGGGTTATATGGTAGGGAGGGATAAAGGGGCACACACAAAGAGAGGGAGAGAAGGAGGGGTATAGGGGTAGGGAGGGAGAGGCATGAAAAGACAAGGTGAGGTCTAGATCATGATCTAAGTCGATATATTGAGAGAGGGAGAGAGAGAGAGGGAGAGACACTAACAATGAGGAGAGATAGAGAGGCGAGAATGAGAGATGTTGTTGACATATCTGAATTATAGACCTTGTTCTAGAGACATCATCCCCATAACTTTTGTAATAATTTTCCTAGATTATTTCCGATGGAATCCAGATCTTTCCTCATTGTATATATATACCTATTTTCTATATCAATGGTGAATGCAAAAAAATTCGAAGAGAAGAAGCTCTTGAGTATAACTCCTTTATTGTTTTCGTGTATTCTATCTTACAACTTTAACTTTGTAAAACTCTGTTCTTATTCCCTCAAATTGGTATCATAGCGAGAGAGGGCATGTAACCGACATAAAATTATGTGCTTGAGTGTTGAGAAGAGAAATGTTGTTGAGGTGAACTGAAGTGGGTTGCATCTTCGACCTGTACATGGAGGAGGATATGTGGGCGTATAGAATAGGCTAAAAAACTGAAGAATAAGCTGAGGGTTTAAGAGCGAGTTGGATAATTTTCAGTAGAGGAGATTGCATAAATATAGAGGATGCCACAAATTGAAGAAACCACATGAGAGTTGTTGTCAATTTCACTGAAAGCTTCCATCTATTGAAGAGAGAGGCCAAAAAGTTTCTTAATCAAAAGTGCCAAGAGAAGCTTGGGATATTTTGGAGATGGGATAAGTTAAAGGGGGAACAACATCGATCATCATCAAGCTAGGACACAAAAGTTCTTAACCATTTAGGTCCATTTATGACCTTGTAACCTATTAAGAAGAAACAGAAGTTCTTAACCATTAAGCCCACTTATGATGTATATATAAGTCTCAATCTCTCATATAATTTGGTTATTTTTTCATCTCCTTCCTAACAAAAAAAAATTACATGACAAGTGTAGTTATCTTACAATCTTAAAGATGCATTATTGGCTCTATTCATCAACACCTTCCAACAATCTAGTTTTGCTTGCTTGGTTCTTCTCAACGCTAGAAATCATAAGAAATCATACCTACGCTTGATTGTGAAAATATGTCAAATATAGAACATGTCAATTATAGGCACTTTAACGTCGTTGTATAAGCATCCAAACAATCCCCATTTTGTAGACTTAGCAATCGTGTTACTAGTTGTTTTCCGTCCAATTCCCATCTTAGTGTAGTTTTTCAGATATAGGTATTCTAACAACAGGCATAACATCTCTATTGGCAGGAATATCTGGTCATGGATAGATGGTGAACCGAACCAACTCTATGTRCTTAGAGCGGTATTGGGAGGAACCGTTCTTTCTATCTATTATAGCAGTTGGAACTCATTCAGGGAACAACTGGATAATAACTTGCCGACAGGAATAAATAATACTACTCCGGAAGACCCCTCCCCTAATTCACAGTCCGTACAGGTAGAGATACAGGCAATCTACATGTCACGGGAATATGCACGCATGAACAGCATGAAGACCAAGATAGATGAAGCCGTAACAAATGACCACTTCACCAACATGCAGCGGCAAGAGTAGTGCAGGGGTTCGTAGCTCCAAAGACGAGGCAAATACGGTAATATGGGGCAATTGAAATTTAGTATTTTAAATTATTGTAAAACACTGAAAAACATGGAAAACAAATTCTTTGAGATAAAGGATGATGAAGTCCAACAAGTCCAAATAAATCTATCCACTGAGAGTTGATATCGAAATAGATCTATACACTGAAATTTGCATTTCGTCAAAATCTGAAAAGAAAGATTCCTACTGAAATTTGGTATCCAAATAAGTCTTCCCACTTAAATAAGTCTATCCACTGAAATTTGCATTTCGTCAAAGTCTGAAAAGAAAGATTCCTACTCTCCTTGAGTTACAGATAGATCCATCGTGTCTCGCACCAAATCTGAACTATTTCGCCCACAAAAACTATCTATATATACTGGTTATGCTGCGCACAAAAACCATTGGTCCGATTCTTTTGATACTTAGGGTTTCTCTCTTGATACTTAGGGTTTATCTCTTGATACTTAGGGTTTGTCTTTTAGGATGAGGATGATCACAGTATGGAAAGCTCTAGTGTTAGCATTGGCATTTCAAGCGGCAGCAATGGGGGTTGCAGCAGGTGTCATCTCCTGCACTACGGCGATCGTTGATCTTCTCCCCTGCCTTTCCTTTGTCACGGGGGACGCTGTTAACCCCACTGTGGCATGCTGCAACGGCGTTAAGAGTCTGAACGCTGCGGCTACCTCTAGTCCCCTGAGACAAGCGGTGTGTAGATGCATCGAATCTGTCGCTGGTTCCTCCACCTACGACTCCAGCAACGTCGTTAACCTACTCTCTCTCTGTGGCGTCAACGTCGGCATTCCCATCACCACTTCCATCAGCTGTGACGCGTACTCATTATTTCCCTTCCCTTCATCAACGTTTCATCAACGTTGCTTCTTGTTTTATCAATATTAATCATCGTTCCTTCTTGTTTTCTTTTTCTGGATTGATATATATGTGTTTATGGTGTTGATATATATATCTGTTTATGGTTTTCATAACAGGATCCCCTAAGTTGAGTGGAGCCGAGCAACGGAGAAGGACAGGACTGCGAACGAAGGAATAAATTTCTATAAATAAATAAAATAGTGTAATTAAGACGGACTGGGATTGCCACTTCTCTTAGTTGTGATATTTTATAGGATTATATAATAAAAAATATTACTCGCAATTGTCATGCTGTACTTTAATAAAATGTGTAATGTTAAATGGTTAGAATTGAAGTTTTGTTTCAAATATATAATTATAATTAAAATATTTAAAATATTTAAGTTATTGTGTACGAGAGAAAAATAAATCATAGACTATAGAATGAATGTTTCTAACCATTTAATAAACATTCTAACATACTATAGAATGAATGTTTCGAGTGAGGACACTTCAATACTTAATCGTAATATTTCTTTTTAATTATTTAATTAGCACAGCAGTAAAGTGGTTGCTGAATGTCTAAAAGCATATAGGGTGGGTGTTGCTGTTGGTGAAAGCTGAAACTTATATAGAGTTGAGGAAATCTAAAAGTTAATCTTAAATGTGGTAATTTCAAAGGTTAATCAGTTAAACTTGGCAATTATATGGTGGTAGAGTAATTTCTTAATATGATTAGGTAAATGTTAAAAAGTAAACAGGTTAACTGATGTATTCAAAAATACAAGAAAATTATGAAGAGTAAATCACATTCATTGATTTGAGAGGACGACTAAGAATATGCCAGCATCTTAAATTGTTAGCCATCAGATTAGAATTTTAGATTAAAAGCTGATTAATTATACCCATCTCCAATAAGTATACCCTTTCTACGTAAATATGACATTGGTTCTTAAAGCTATCTCTATTGTTTCATCAATATTTATCATCATTGCTTCTTGTTTCCTTTTTCTCAATTGATATACGATTGATATATATGTGTTTATGGTGTTGTTATATAAATATATATGTTTACGGTTTTCATAACAGCATCCCTGAGTGGAGCGTGACAACCGAGAAGGACACGACTGCTAAAATTCTATGAAAAAATAAGCATTCTATAAAATTCTAACCATTAAATAAACATACTATAGAATGATTGTTTCTAGTGAGGAACACTTCATTACTTAATAGTTAGTAACATTCTTTTTTAATTATTTAAAGATGGCAGTGGTTCTTAAAGCTATGTATTTGAGATATAAAGAATTTGGATATATTTGTTTAATTGTGAGAATGAGATGTGGAATTTTTTTTTTTCTTTTCTTATCTCTGCAACAACATTTGTATATGCACATATTGATGGGTGATTTCCTCCACACAAGTTAGTTTTAATTTCACATATCTAATGCTCTTCCATGGGAACCATCATTATATGTGTGTCATTTATCTTAGAAGAATTCATGAATTCCCTATTGCAATCTAATGCAATTTCATTCTAATCCATTTTCAAATATTTAACTTCA
>JASDQU010355795.1:0-11991 GCA_032191745.1 Picea mariana
TAGCTCGTTGGAAAGGTATCGTCGAGGAGATTCATTTTGGGGGATCAATCATGCCTTTGGCTATCATTGAGCACCTCGATCTCAAAAAACCTTCATTTAGGACCTCAAAATGGCCCCGGAAGTTAAACCTGCTAAAAATAGTAAATTGTCAAAATGGCCAGGAAACTGTTTTGAGCCATTTGGAAAAGGTGGGTGGCCACCGATATCCACCTGGATCACAACATGACATGTTGTATAGGGCATAAGATAACTTCACGTTCCAATTGATCATCATCAACACCAACAATTTATGTTTGTCATGTATGCTCAGCAACACATTGTGCAATTGGAGAATTTAATGATTTCAACATTTGCCTATTATGAAAGTTCACCAAATTATTGGTTGCAAACAAGTGAAGTGATGAATTAAATAAACTCCTATTCTCAAGAGGAAAATTCATATGAACCCGTGACATAAGAAGTTCCCAATCATCAAAAAGGGGTTCTGCATTTCTTATGTTCATTAAGAGGCTACGAAAAGAATATTGTTTCGGATCATTTCCTTGCTGTCGAAATATTGTATCCAAGGTGACAATGGTCCTGAATTTTTTCCATAAGACTTTCCCTGCTATATTACCTGCATACAAAGGCTTATCTCTGACAGGAAGAAGATAACCAAGGTCTCCAATAAGAATAATAGATCTACCACCAAAAGGAGAGGATTTATTTTCTGGAAATGCTTCTCATAATCGAGAATCAATCTGTATGAATAACCTTGGTCCTAAAAAGCTCATTTCATCTATCAAAATATATCGAATATGCCTCATTTTCTCTTGAAATATTGCTAGAGATTTCCCCTGTAGTGGTTTCATATCCTTAATAGGAATTTTTATTGCTAGGTGTATTGTTTTTGCATGTATATTAAAAGTAGCTATTCATGTTGAAGCAAGCAAAAGAAAAGGACTATTTCCATCAACTCATGAAATAGAAAGAGCATGAGAAATACAATGAATAAGGAAAGACTTTCCAGTGCCTGTAGTGCCCTGAACAATCATTAGAAGAGGTTCACGACATGGATATTCAATGGAACGTTGTAAAATTATATCAAAAGCAATGCATTCCTTCTTTGCCAAGGAAGATGGAGATGCAAATGTCGGATGAGGATTTTCAACAATAACACCCCTTGATATTGCATTTCTTATAAAATGAATTGCCTCTTCTGCAACATCATTTGAAACAGTTGTTTTGTCCCAATAAAAACATATATCAAAGTCCCTTCGACCAAGAGTGTGAAGGTCAAAAATATTCACATTATTAGGAGGAACCAACCAAAACAAAAGTTGCCATTCATCAAAATCTTCTTCCACATGGGTTGGTTGTTCCTGGGAATTGACATCGTCTTCAACATTTTCCAAAGAGATAGGGGCCCGATCAACATGCCATGCTCGATATCGAAAATTTCTCCAATTTTCAATAACCGTATCATCTGAAAGGCCAATATCTAAGGGAATGTTCCTGAATGGTTTGTTCAAAAGAAATTCAATCCAACAGAAAGTTTGGAAGTCTTCAGAAGCCTCATCGGGGATAGAATAAAAACGTGGCCAAACTGTAACAATTGCATGAACATCTCTAGGTTTCCATTGTTCTTTCTTACGTTTAACATCAAATGTCTAAGATCTTCCTGCTTCTATCAAACACAAATGTTCAATAAAAGAAGGTCTTTGTTGATATGTTTGAACAAAACTGTTAGGAGAGCAAAATTGATGGGGGTCCTTTGGCAACTTTCTAAAAACCTTTTGCCCAACATTTAAGGAAACAAATTTTCTACTGCAAAGTACAAGAGGTAGCTTTAGTAACATATGGCAAGTTTCTTGGGATCCAATGTCACAATCAAGAAGTGTTTCAGCAAGGAATCTTCTGTATGTAGACAAAGCAGGATCCTTTGATGCACCCTAATTTGAAATTCTAGTTAGCATATATTGATAACTTTCTGACCTCTTTTCTTCTTTGGAAGCATACTTAGCAATATATTTCAAGACAGCATATCGAGAAACCACTGGTTGACAATCAACATTTGCACGCCACATTGCAAGAAGATCTACATTATGGCAATTTAGCCTATCATCGCTTCGTGCTGGCTCATATTTCTTTCTGCCTTTTTCATCTATGAATAATAGTGATTCATCCCGAACCTCCCATGGAGCATTGTAGTGACAACTAAGAATAGTGCATTTCTTGCGCAAGCAAGAATCTACACTGCACTTTGTATGTCTTTGAACATGGTTCAACAAATGTTCATAATCATCATGAGGATTGGAAGAAAAAATCTGATTTGTATTCAATAGGCAGGGGTCATCATTGATG
Organism: Picea mariana; assembly: GCA_032191745.1. NCBI lineage: Eukaryota > Viridiplantae > Streptophyta > Pinopsida > Pinales > Pinaceae > Picea > Picea mariana. Next base: position 2,344 of record JASDQU010355795.1, read on the forward strand.
CTTCGAGGAACCATTATGTTTCGGTGATGCATGTCACGTGGATTCCATGCTATTACATATCTATCAAAATATGTCTTTGTTGCATGCACATCTGAAGGATTAGACCAATCTAATCTCTCCATGTTTGGAGCACCTTGCAACCATAATAAGTCATGGATGTAAGTTGATCCTCGATGTTGCCGCTCATATCTAAACAAAAATAATATATAGTAAGTATATATAGTAGAAAAACAACAAAAAAAAACAACAGGAAAATTTGCTAGCATAAATACGACAACACGAACCTATACCAAAAGTCTTTGGCCCCAAGATGTTTTTGAATGACTTATTCTCGAAAGATATTGAATCTATGATGCATAAACATTGCAACAATATGGGAGTACTTGATAAAATTCTCAATTTTTAAACAATGTTGATTTGAACAATGAGAATTTTCATTTCTAGGCATGACATTATGCAAGTCTGGCCACTTTGTATCAGCTGCACTCAAAGTAAAAAACAAAGTTGGACAACCCAACTGAGTAATCATGTCAGTAAGTTCAATACGACACTTTTTCCAATAGGCCCTTGTACCTCTGAGTGAAGAACCAAAACGCATAAGATGCTCAACCAACTTATTATCAGGTAAATCTAAGAGATGTTGATGCAATGCTTCAATTGTTGTTGGGGAGTTATCATGTATATTTTTCTTTACAAAAACTGTATCAGTAGCTTGCCTTCGATGTCGCATTATCATGTTTAATAAGAAGTATCGAAAGCGAGGATGGCTTCCAAATCTATGATCAAAGTATCTAATCAATCCATATTCATGAAGTTGAATGTTACAAATAGGTGGATGCAACCAATCAACCTCACCAGTGGGGAATAATGTGGGGAATGCCATGTCTAATAACCCTTCAGTATTATATTCATTAATTGGACATGAACCAATATCTGGCCAGTCGACTGGTTGAATAGGTGAAGACTCAACATTTTCAATAAATGTTCTTATTTCTTCCACTTCTCTACATTCATTTGGTAGGCGAGCAACAAAAGATGAAGGATGAGAGTGCAAACGGTCAGCAGGAAACCCTTTAATGTCAGGAACATTATTATATGTTTCTTCAATATCACAATCAACAAATTTAAGCCTAGTTGACACATCTGTTGGGTTTTCTGGCAGAGCAGTAACTGAGTCCATGTCAATTTGAACATCTTGATCAAATTTGTCCATTTGAATTTTGTAATACAATGCATTCATGGACCGTGATATCTTGACATAACATTCATAATATTTAGATTGGGCACCACGTCTCCTCACAATTAAGAAGTCAAGATCCTCAACACGTCGTGGAAGATTTCTAGCAATCATAGAAATATCTTTTGGAAAGCTAACACTGCGGCCACCATATTTATATTTCCCACCACGAGCATGGATTACTTGCAATATAGGATTTACACGTGCTATGAGAATCTCTTCAACTTGGGTAAGTACTCTTAGAAAATGAGGTTGCTCACCAGGATCCATGTGATTCCATTGAGAAAAATGATGGGAACCTCTCTCCTACTTACACCTTTTACAAATAGGTCCTTAAGACCCCATCAAAACTTGGATTCTAGGATATGATTCATGGAAAACATGGCACATTTGAGCAATGGAGAGTTTATCTATCTTCGCTCGAAATTTTTTATGTACTGCAATCATGTAGGGATGAAACTGTATATGTCCATTAGGCATGGGATCATGTTGACCAGCAATGGGAAGAGTAAAATGACCCCTGAAATCTACTTTATCTTCATCAATGTGAGAGGGTCCACCCAAATTTTCAACAGGCGGATTGGGCCTATTACTTCCAACTAGTATTTCCCTTAAATTTATAGAGTACATTTCTCTATCCTCACTGCATTGAATGGTGTCCTGGTCATAAAATATAGTAAACATTAAATTTCCATCAAAGTGTGAAAAGGGAGGAGTCTAACTGTAAATAAAAAAGAATAGAAAATCAAATACATACAACATCAACATTTGGTTTCCAATTAGATGGTCTAGGAAGATTTGAGGGGAGGCGATGAGATTATTCTAGTTGACTTGTAACATGATCTTTTTCAAGATGAACAGAGTTCATTTCTATACCTCTATTGGAGTGAACAATGTCCTGAGTAAAGAAAAAAAATGATTAAATTCATCAATAAAGGGAAAGAAGTTCAAATATAGTCATCATGAATGATGGTTGAAATACCTTTGTTGTTCCAAGTGAAATAGCATGTGGGATGATTGATTCTGTTGGTGGTGCAACATTTTATTCATAATGAGGGTTGTGAAAGGAAGAACCGATGTTAGGATGAGGAGTTCACAAATTTTCGAGCAAATGAGCAAGCGCACTACGAATAGGCACTTTAGTAGATGGCACATTTTCTGGAATGACATTAGTAACTCGATCCTGCATGTTTTGTGTCTTTACTCCATGATCTAAACTTGCACTTCCATTGGTTGAAGTATGGAGGTTTTCATTCGTACATAGCCTATGTACATGATGATCTTCCAGAATATGATAAGTTTCCCCAATAAAATTAAGGTTGTTAGAATATTGTGGAATAGTTGAAATAGTAGGATTATGAAAAGGTTCTAGGAATGAAACATTGATGGGAAATGTTCTTTGCATGATGTCTACCAAACTATGATACTTACGGCTAATGGGAAAATCTGTTTTAGTAGTATTTTCCCTGACCCTTCTACAATATAGAAGTCTTCTACATTCATTTATTGCATCTTTGTTTTGTTGATATCGTAAACGATGAAGCTCATTAGCCCTCTCACGCGATGTCGGTGATATATTGTGTTTGGTAGAATGGTTACTTGTTCCTTCAGTGGATATTTCTACAACTACATAGAAACAATAACATAATTTTAAGATTTCTAAAGTAATATAAATTATATTCATATAGAGAAGCACATTTTATGGAAATAATAGCACACTAAAAAAAAACATATTTTGACAGATTTGAATATATAGTAAGTCACATGAACACGATAATGAAGTAGACATGGAAAAAAGTTAGAAGTAAAATTGTAATAACTATATAACCATAACAAGTGCAGTAGAAGACAGATTAAAATGTCGATGCATATTAACCAGGAAAAGTAAAATTATATGCAAAAACAACTTTAGAAAAAATATTTAAAATTATATAATCAAAATATAAAGATATGAATATGAAAATTCTAATAACATGTTAGAACCATATATATATTCGCAATGAGAAAACATTATTAAATAGAGAAAAACAAATTTAAAATATAGTAATAAATGTTTAAAGTATGCCTAACGACCTATTACATCATATTGATGCCCAATGGTGGAATGCCATCAATAGAGTCGATATTTGGAATAAGTGGAAAAACATAACCACTTTCGATCAGATCATTGAAATTCTCAACTGTAGGAAAGTTGAAGCCGTAGCTCTGTTCGTTGGATACATTATCAATAGCAATAGGAATACACAACCTAGTAATCAAATTGTAGAACATGAAGGGAATGCCATTGTAATTGCACATAAGAATTGCCCCATGAAATGTTCAAAATGGAAGATAACTAGGGCATTTTTTTATTTATATTTGTAGAAATTTCTTCCAATAAGGTCTATTTGAATCCCTAATCATCCTCAAAATAGTCTAATCTTCGTTCAGAACAAGCTTGACCAAACTGGAAATTTTCAACTTCCTCAATTGACCATACAGAGGTTGAACCATCATTGATGAGACATATTAGCTGGTTATTGTATAATTCTAATGACATACATTGTATGTCTGTGATGGAAAAAAATGAAAACCCCCATTCATTTTTGAAAACATCCAACCAATAGATTGTGTACCCATAGTGAGGGTACTCTTCATAATCTTTGTCTAAATACAACCAAAATAGTTTATTCTTATAGAACACTGCATCCTTAGGGGGTGTAGTGCCACCATAAGGAAGTTNAGATTGTGTACCCATAGTGAGGGTACTCTTCATAATCTTTGTCTAAATACAACCAAAATAGTTTAATCTTATAGAACACTGCATCCTTAGGGGGTGTAGTGCCACCATAAGGAAGTTTTGTCCTTCTCCACACCCTATCAAGGCTGCTACAAATGTAATACTTCGACTGCATCCTTTTATAAACATGTTTCAAGACAACCCAATCATATTTATTGGCAGTCACATTTTGTAGTAGTGAAAAGAAACTAAAATATCCAACCGATATACAACCAATATTTTTAAAGGCCTTGGTAAATGGATTCATCACAAAATAATTGTTACAATGGGAGTATTTTGTTGGAAAAGATAGCAAAACCATGGATCCAGCTCTACACTCAACTCTGTATCTAGAATCAATAAATGACACAAGAAAATGAGAAATGTGCCCATCTTGATTAAGGTATTCTCCAAGGAAATAATTTTTTTGATCATGGAAGAAAGGGATAAGAAATCCAAATTCATTCATGGAAATTTGGTTGCATTGTGACAAGAAAGATTGGCTTTCTAAAACGTCCTTCAAATGTTTAGAAACAATTCTAAACTTAGTCAAAACTGATAAAGGAAGCCATATAAACACCATTTGAAAAATATCAAATGGCAAAGAACTCCAAATGGTCGGATCCATAGGCATTTGAGCACTGAAAAAAAATGCACAATTAATTGGACCATTTCATAACAAAGACTAAAAGACAAAAACAGAAACAAAATAATAAGTTATGACAATTATGAATAAAAACATATCTATGAAAAAAATTGAATCATACAAGCATTGACATGAAGACGAAAAGGAAAAAAGAAAATGCAGTTAAGATAAACTTTTGTATGCTTTTGAAAAACCATTATTCACATATTGGTATCTTTGAATTTTGACCAAAGATAGTAATATTTACCAAATGTTTGAATTTTGCAAATGTTAACTCTATTGGGTACACAATCATACTAATTTTTTTTTCTATTTGGTCAACTCTTAAGCCATCCATCTTGGTCAATGCATTCATACATTAGAAGGTTAAATATTTAATAAAGCATTAAAGTCTTCAATTAACATAACACATGAGTAAGGTTAGAAGAAATCCATATGTTCTTGAATGGGTATATCATTCGATTGAAAATGTCATCTAAAGTCTTCCACCATAAACCCTAGTTTTAAAAAATTATAAATTAAATGGTAATCTTTAATACTCAATATTAATATTTTACTTAATGTGGTAATCTTTAATACTCAATATTAATATTTTAGATAAGATTTAAAAGCTAAATAATTTAGATATGATTAAGATAAATATCTAATATTTAATAAGCTAAAATTTATAAATAAAATATCAATATTTAATATTTTAAATATTATTAACCTAAATATCTAATTTTTTATAAGTTAAATTTGATAAATATTTTCGATTGAAAATGTCATAAAGGTCTTCCACCATACACCCTAATTTTCTTAAATTCAAAATAAAAAAGAACGTAACATCTCAAAAGTATTATAGGTGGCTTGCTCGCTAGGATTGAATCTAAACCCTAACAGAAACCCTAATTTCAGATTTCTGTGGTGACTAGTTTCGAGATTAATTGCCGGATAATCCACAGTTGGTGTGATTTTTGTCATCGACGTTTCGAATCCGAATCGGGATTCATTTTTGTCCTGATGATGAATCTCGATTCGGATTCGAAACGTCGATGACAAAAATGACACCAACTGTGGATTATCCGGCAATTAATCTCGAAAGAAACCCTAATTTTCAGAAATCCTAATTTAGAGAAATGTAAAGTGATGTTACATTCATAAAATTTTGAAACTTTGTTAATAATCAATTAATGATGAAAGCATGACCAGTAAGTTGTATTATATTAACTTTTGCAATAATGACTTTGACCTGAACCAATCGTACAGTAAAAGGTACTACAATCTTAGTTTTTGAGTTGATATTTTGAACAAAACACATGAATAATTAATCGGCTCGTACCTAAATGTTTGAATGGAAGATTTCTAGTCTTTGCAAGATTCTCCTCTAGTGCTGCAACAATTTCATCCTCCCTCTATGTGATAGAAGTTGCAGCAAGCAACAATTCAGTCCTCTCTGTGTAATAGAATGTCGATCAAAATTAAATTGTATCAATACACAATACAGTATATCATTCCACATTACACAATACGCCCATTCTACCAACATTCACCATCATTCTACCATTAATTCTTAAATTCCCTATTAAATGTGAATGGATTGAATAAAATAAATATTTTGAACAAAACACATAGTAAGATGTAAATAATTAATCGGTTTGTTGTTGGAATAATGTAGAAATGATAGGTAGATTGCTAGGGATTGGGTTGTTGTGTTCTTTTTATATTTAGCATGGAGAGGTTTGAGATCCACAATTCATGGATCTATGATTTGGTTTGTTGTGACTATATCACCTATATATTGTACTCTGATTCCATTAGATAATTGAATTGGTTTTCACCATTCCTTTGAGTGAGAGAGCCTTCTGTGCTCTGCTCCATTTGCCTCTCTGTGTTTAATTTAAGTTGGTATCAGAGCACCAGAGAAGAGAGCCGTGGTGTTTCTTCGTGCACACTGTGTGGAGACCGAGGGCGTCGAGGATATTTGTGAAGGCCGAGGGCGTAAGCTGTCCACTGAAGGTGTGAGCCAGAGAGAGCGCAAGTTGCGCCTGCGTGGAAGAGATTATCTCTTCACCGTTTGAAGTGAAAGAGAAGAGAAACTAGTGGAGTTTCATTCGGCGGAGTCTAAGTGCGCGCTTGGAGGAAGATTCTCTGTTTATTAGGAAGAACCTCATATGTGGTAAACTCGCACAATCGGCAACCAGAACCCAACGTTGCTCGACCCCACTGCGAAGGCATCGCAGCTGCTACTGCTGCTGCTGCTCCAGTTGATGTTCGCTGGAGAACTGTGGCAGCTCGGATCAAGGTCGACCAGCTACTCATCTGTGTCAGTGCTCTCGCTTTCGAAAACGCCACCGCCTGTCATGTTTTAGAGACAATCGTTCCCCATTTTGAACAAAACCCAGCATTCATTAGTTTGCAAAAGAGCAAGGTGTACCGTCCAAATTTTTTTTTTCTCTGGAAATTTTTGCTAATTAGTTTTGTATTCACCCTCAGAGATCAGGTGAAATGGACACTGCCCCACAACATTTGGCTAATACATATATCAATGAGGCTTCCAAATTGAATGGAGAAAACTACGTCAAAGGAAAATTCAAGTTGCAGACTTTGAATTATTTGGTGGCTGGATGATTGTGAATGGCACTGAGTAGAAGCCTACAGATCCTGCATTACTTGCAGATTGGAATAAGAGGGAAGCCAGAGAAAAGGTTACATTGTGAATGTCTGTGTAAGATAAGATTGTTCCTCACATCAGAAATTGTGACACGTCTAAGAAAACATGGGACATGCTCAAAAGTCTTTATGAAACCATTGATGCAAATCGGGTATTGTTTCTAAAGACCAAACTGATGTCGATCAAGATGGAAGAAAATGAAGGGGTAAGTAAGTTCATCTCTCGCATCAAAGATTTAAGTGATAATTTGGGAGCTATAGGTGAAAAAGTAGCTAGTATCGATCAAGTAACTTCAGCACTTGCAGCGAGAGAAAAACCCCCAAATTTTGTAGATCTTTCAGGTATTCTCCTTCAAGAAGAAGAAAGGATGAAAAATTATGATCAGGATGCTAAAAGTTCAGATCTCACACTGATGGAACGAGGTAAATATACGCACAGAGGTAAACATTGGAGCAAACCATGGAGCAAACCATGGAATGGAGACAGAGGCAAATCGTGGAATGGAGACAGAGGCAATTTTCACTCAAAACATAAATGTATGGCTCAAAATGATGTTAATAGAAATAATGGAGATGGTCATTATTGGGGCAAACCAAGACACCTCAATAGAAATTATTATCAGAAGAAATATCACAGTAATAAAAGCCACAATGAAAGTCACAATGTAAATTACAATGGGAATTTTGCAAACACAGATGATCCTGAAATTAATGGATTAAGAAATCTGAGATTATTTATTTCTGAGGATGCTCTATCTGCTGAGACAGATGATAAGAATGCATGGTTTATGGATTCGGGTGCATCTTCACATATGTCCTATAGGAGAGAATGGTTCAATGACTACAATGAGAAAATTGATGGCACTCATATCTATTTAGGTGATAATAGGTCACTCAAAGTTCAAGGTTATGGAATAGTAAAGGTGAAATTATCTAATGGTGAATTGAAACAGATATATAATGTTATGTATGTGCCTGGTATTAAAAAGAATCTCATCGTTGTTTCAACCATAACCGATTATGACCTAAAAGTAGAATTTGGCAAGTACCAGTGTCTTATCAAAGACATTCGAGACCACTACAAGACTGTTGCTACAGGTTCAAGATGTGGAGGAATATATAAGTTGGATGTGTGCACAGATAGTCATCTAGCGCTAGCATCCACAATCATCACCACAGAGCAACTTTGGCATCAAAGGTATGGCCACATAAACCATCATGATCTTATACTGCTCCAAAATAAATCTATGGTCGAGGGTCTGCCTGTAATAAAGAATGTGCATTTAGAATGTAGTGCTTGTGCACTTGGCAAACAACACTGAGATGCATTCCCGGTACATCAAGAGAAGAGACATATTGATCTGCTTGAATTAATCCATACAGATGTATGTGGACCAATGTAAACTAAATCATTAGGAGGTTCATCATATTTTCTAACATTTATTGATGACAGATCTAGATACACATGGATCTATTTTATAAGAAGGAAAGGAGATGTATTCGAATATTTCAAGGAGTTCAGAATCATGATCAAAAAGAAGACAGGAAAATGCATAAAAATACACAGATCTGACAGTGGAGGTGAATACGTGTCTCGATCTTTCAAGAAATATTGTAAGGAAAAGGGAATCCAGCAACAATTTACAGTATCGCACACTCCTTAGCAAAATGGTATAGCAGAACGAAAGAACGTGACACTAGTTGAATGTGCACGCAGTATGCTCGAAGGTAAGCACATTTCAAATGGATTTTGGGCAGAAGCTATGAATACTGCTGTATATTTGAAGAGTATCAGTCTGACAAAGAAATTAGAATTTCAAACACTATTTGAAGTTTTTAATGGATATAAACCTGAAGTTAAGCATCTACGAATTTTTGGTTGTAAAGCTTTTGCACACATACCAAAAGATGATAGAAGAAAACTAGATGCTAAATCACTTGAATGTGTCTTTGTTGGATACTGCAATGATCAAAAAGCTTATAAACTATTTCACCCTAGCTCTCATAAAATAATTGCTAGCAGAGATGTGGTATTTTATGAACATACAGATACTAGTGATAAAATTGATCAAGGGAATACTCATGCTAACAATGATGAACATGTTAAATTAAGCCCAATAGTTGAGGAGCAGGAAGTGGAACAGCCACAAGAGAACCAGCAGGAACAGGGAAGCAGAAGCAGAAGCGACAATGAAAATAGAAGAAGCAGCATGAGCACTTCTATCAGTTCAGATGATGAGACAGCAGAAAGCAGAAGGATAATGGATGGAACCCCTATAGGTGATGTAGTACTAAGGAGGTCTTCAAGACAGACTCGTCGTCCTTCAAGGTATGATGACTATGCTTTAATGACTA
>JASDQU010355798.1:0-11991 GCA_032191745.1 Picea mariana
GGTTTCTAGATACATGAATGGTCTAAGATATGAAATTCAAGATGAGATGAGCATGATGAAAATCAGGAATGTAGAAGACGCTTATCAAATGGCCCTGAAGGATGAAGAAAAATTGGCCCAAAAGTAAGGTCAAAAAGCAAGAGGTTGAATTCAGAGTAGAGGCAAAGCAATTTTCCAGGACAGGACTCAAAAATCGAAGGAGGAAGAAAAGAAACCTCATACTTACCTTGAACAAGGAGGAAGTTCACAGGGGAGACAGTATGCCGAAAAAAACACTTTTCTGCAAGAAAGAGGAAGAGGAAGAGGCAGAGGAGGTGAGGTAAAATGTTTTGGTTGTGGAAAAATCGAACACAAGTCTTTCGAATGTCCTGATAAGAAGAGAGATGGAGGCGAAGCTCACATTTCATAAGCGTAAAGGTGAAATGTTGAGGCAGAAGATGCAGAAGGTGGAAGATCATTCATGATGAGGAAAATTCTCTTGAAACTAGAGAAAGAGATGGAGAATCCAGTCTAAAGAAACAGTTTGTTCAGAACTTCTTGCAAGACCAAAGATAGGGTATGCAAAGTAATAGTGGATAGTGGAAGCACAGAGAATCTAGTATCCACAGAAATGGTGGAGAAGTTGGAATTGAAGACTATTGTACATCCAAGCCCATACAGAGTCTCGTGGCTGCAAAAGGGACGTCAGGTAACTGTCACTAAACAATGTCTAGTTGAATTTAAGATAGGGGGGTATAAGGATGACATTTTGTGTGATGTTATTCCCATGGATGTCTGTCATTTTTTTTTGGAGAGACCGTGGCAGTATGACAAGAATTTTGTTCATGATGGGAGAAAGAAAACGTACACCTTGGAGAAAAATGGTAGAACACATATATTACTGACAATTAGATACAAGGAGGTGAAAGCAGAAGCCAGGAAAACTATACTTCTCATGAGTGGAAAGGAACTTCTTGGGGAAGTCAAGAAATAAGAAGACATGCAGTTTGTGGTGGTAAGAAAACCTAGAGTCATCTTAACTAGTACCAAGATAGATGATCTACCTGAGAAAATTCAGGAACTACTGGAGGAGTTTGTTTATATTGTAGTGGATGAATTACCTTGTTCATTGCCACCTATCAGAGGCATAAGACATCACATTGATATTATACCTAGAGCAATTTTACCAAACAAAGCAGTGTATAGATTGACGCCGCAAAAGAATGAGGAGGTTAAGAGACAAGTCCAAGACTTGATGGACAAAGGATTGGTTAGATATATCTTGAGTCCATGCATTGTACCCACATTGTTAAGTCCAAAGAAAGATGGTGGATGTAGAATGTGTACAGACTTGAGGGACATAAACAAAATCAGCATCAATTATAGATTTCCTTTACCAAGGATCGATGCCTTGATGGATTGCTTGAGTGGAGCAAAGTTTTTTTCAAAAATTGATTTGAAAAGTGGATATCATCAGATTAGAATGAGGGAAGGTGATGAATGGAAGATAACATTCAAGACGAATGAAGGACTGTATGAATGGCTTGTCATGTTGTTTGGTTTGACGAATGCACCCAGTACTTTCATGAGGTCAATGAACGAAGCCTTGAAAGATTTCATAAGAAAGTTTGCAATCGTATATCTTGATGATATATTGATATTCAGTAACACTGAGGAAGAGCATCTAAAACATTTAGCTACAGTAATGAGAAGGTTACAGCAAGAGAAATTGTTGATAAATTTGAAGAAGTCATCTTTCATGAAGACATAACTCATTTATTTGGGTTTTGTAATCTCTTCAAACGAATTAAAGATAGATCTGGAGAAGGTAAAAGCAATAAGGGATTAAACATCGCCAAAGAGTATCTTTGAAGTTCAGAGCTTCCATGGATTGACTAGTTTTTACAGGAAGTTCATTAGAAATTTCATTGCGATATGTGCACCGATGATGAACACAGTCAAGAAAAGACACAAATCTTTTCATTGGACAGAGGAAGCAGAGAAGAAATTCAAGTTGTTGTAGGAAAAGATAATTGGACAGGCAGTTCTAGTTTTTCCAGATTTCAGCAAGACATTTCAAGTCAGGTGTGATGCAAGTGGATTTGCGATTGGAGCAGTCTTAAGCAAGGACAACAAGTCGATTTGCATACTTCAGTGAGAAACTGATTCATGCAAAGCTGAAATACTCCATGTATGGAAAGGAGTTTTATGCAGTCATATAGGAATTGAAAAAATGGAGACATTACTTGGTTCCGAAAGAGTTTGTCTTGTATAGTGATAACCATTCTTTACAATTCATAACTCAACAAGAAAAATTGAACCAGAAGCATGCAAAATGGGTTGAATATATGCAGAATTTTACTTTTGTTATAAAGCATATTTCTGGAACTGCTAACAAAGTTGTTGATGCTTTGAGCAGGAAATGTTTGATTCTGCAAGACTTCAGAGTAAATACCTTAGGTTTTGATAACCTCAAGGAGATGTACAAATATGATGCATATTTCAAAGAAGCCTATGAAGCATGTGAGATTCTAGTTCTCAGAGATAAGAGCTAATGGAATGAATAAATGATTCAGGATGGACTACTGTTCAGGGGTAATCAGTGGTGTACTCTGAAGAGTTCTATGAGAAAGAACCTTCTGAAGGAAAATCATAGTGGAGGATTGGATGGACATTTCGGCCATGATAATACTTTTGTGAAAATAAATCGCTCATATTATTGTCCAGGGATGAGGACAGATGTCAAGCAATTCGTGAATAGGTGCAGAATTCACTAGCACGTGAAAGGAAAGAAACAGAATATAGGGTTGTATTATTCATTACCAATAACAGAGAGGCCATGGGATGCGGTAAGTATGGATTTTGTTCTAGGAATGCTAAGGACGCAAAGACGATGTGACTAAATCTTCGTGGTAGTCGATAGATTTTGTAAAATGGCACATTTCATTGCATGTCAGAAAACCAGTGATGCAACACATGTTGCCAAGCTATTTTTTAAAGAAGTTGTTAGACTTCACGGCTTACCCAAGAGTATTGTATCGAACAGGGATACCAAATTTGTTGGTCATTTTTGGAGGACCCTATGGATGAAGCTGGGGACTAATTTATCTTTTAGCTCAGCATATCACCCTCAAATGGATGGATAGACTGAGGTAGTAAACTGAAGCTTGGGATATTTATTAAGGAGTTTGGTAGATGAACATCACAGTCAATGGGATCAGATTCTGCCACGAGAGGAATTTGCATATAATGATTCACGAAATAGGAGTATAGGACATAGCCCATTCTAGATAGTGTATGGAATGTAGTTGAGAGGAGTATCTGAGCTAAGAGACTTAGAGAGGAGTGAATTCAGAAGTGCTAGTGCAGAGGATTTTGCAACAAGAATGCAGGAGCACCATAGTAAAGTCAGAGAGCGGTTGCAAAATTCAAACCTAGAATACAAGCACAGAGCAAATCAACACAGAAGAGAAATTCAGTTTGAAGTAGGTGATTTGGTTTTGGCGCATCTCAGAAAAGAAATGTTCCCAAGGGGAACATATAATAAGCTAAAAATGAAGAAAATTGGGTCATGTAAAATTTTGAGGAAATTCGAAGCCAATGCTTATGAAATTGAATTACCAGATGGGATAGGAATATCACCCATATTCAACATAGCAGATCTGTATCCTTACAGAGTAGATGAAGTAGAAGGATCAAGGGATTAGAAGGAAGTACAATGGGTTAAACAAATTCCTGTAGCTGAAAATCCATGGATGGAAAGGATCATTGATCAGAGAGTCAGTAAGAAGACCTGAAGGAAAACATATTTTGAATACTTGGTGAAGTGGAAGGGACACCCAATTGAATATGCTAGTTGGGAAAGTGAATAAGATATCCAAAGACATGGACAAACAGTGTAGGAACTCATGAACATGAGTTCATGAATTTTTCAATCCAAAGGAGTATGGTGCAGGAGCATCACACACAACCAGCAAAGCAATCACAAAGAGGAGGACAGCTGGAAAAGCACCAGCACGCATTTTGAAATGTTTTGAATTTGAATGGAAAATCATTAATGTAATAGCTAGGGGAGTGTATTCGCATTTATGTTTTGGAGGTTGTAAAGAGATCTTGAGCATTTCTCTCATCTGTCGAATACAAAGGTGTTTATGTGTATTGAATGTATAGTTGTAGCTTTTAATTTCTAATTTTATAGTTAGAGTTGTAGGAGGGAAAACAGAATAATAAACATCCTCGCTTGTATCATTATATCAATTATTATTCAAAAATAGAGAATTTTGTAAGCTATTGAGATGTAGCAGAGAGTTGTAGGGAAGAATCCATGTACAGGAACACTTGAGTTAATATATGAAGCTTTGACTCAATTTTCATGGTGTTATTATGCTTTATGTTTACATTTGTTGATTGGTATGTTTAGAGTTGTTTTTTGACTATGCATTTATTTCAATGATGTGTTATCTTTATGATTTCATGTCAAATGTATGGAGTCTGTGAGAGAGGAAGAATGAGTTTCAATTGTTTCTCTTCTTGAGAATTCTTGCAAGGAGTGCAACGAACGTCCGCAAGGTGTGCGTCGTCGAAGCTTTCTGAGTTTTATCTCATAAAACTTAGGAGAAATACCATTGTTCTCATACCAACTGAAGTGCAAGGTTATCTTAGAGTGGTGCAAGGTGTGAGTAGGCTAGGTGAGGTCTTGGATTTTACCAATCCAAGAGGAAGATTGAAAGACTATTGTTGCAAAGAGTGCACAGAATTGAAGATCCAAATAACCAGAGGTTATTGGAAATTTCTACAAGGACTGCATGCAGGGAACTTTTGGAAGCCTTAAGGCTGCAGGAAAAGACTCATAAGAGATAGAACCTTGAAGATTTCAAGGGAACGCGAGTGGCGAAGTTATTCAACATGCAGGAAGCTCAAAAGAGTTGACGCCAGAGCGTTCAGTGGAGGAATATCAAAAGCTGGAACAGATGATGGAGTCGCTTCAAGGAGAAGTGTTGATTTTTCATGGACCGTTGGATCTCACAGGCCAATGGAGAGTTTAAGGTCAAGTGTTTCTCAACACTCATAATCTCTAGAGGAATAGAGGCCATTGGATTCATAGCAACAATAGTCATTGATCTCATCCTTCAATTTCATCGTTTCAGAATTCAGGAAGTGGAGATGGTTGTGACTCAGAGTCGAGAGTCATGAACAGTCGATTCGAAAAGTATTGAAAGAACTAGGACCATCATATTGTCGAGGAGCTCAGATTCGTTGATCTATGGCAGGGGGTTGTCATGGTTTTAGAAGTCAGCGAAAGGAGTTTTTGCATAGCAAAATGCCGATACACGAAATCCCGGGTGCTGAAAGGAATTTTCCCCAGCTCATAGTCATAGGTCACATCAGAGAAAAGTAAAGGAAGGAATCAAATTCCCGTTAGCCTTTTCAGGTTTAGGGGACTTTTGAGTCAAGGGGGCTCACCTCTGGAATCACGAAGTCGTGAAAGTTGAAATACCCTTTTTGTAAAGGTCGTGATCATAAGTTGTTGGTCACATGGGTGAGAGTTAATGCGTTTTGTATGTTCGCACAAGCATAAACCATAAAGACTTGTGGATACACACACTTGTGTGTGTGTTTTAGTGGGATTTCCTATGGGGAAATCAAAGAGTCAACCCGACTCAGGTGGAAATTTAGAACGATCCTAAGACCAGGAGGTCGCACAGATCCTGCTGAGGTGGGGGTGTTGTGTTACACTCATTCATCGTGGTACGTCCACACGTCGATATGTGTATCTTTTATTAATAATGTCCATAATTACATGTACAAAATCAGGCTCCTCGCCTTTAACACTTAGGCTCTCCGGCCTAATAAACACATAATCCTATCAACTTATCAATACTCGGTTCACCATCCTATAAAGAATGATTTACAAAACATGATTACAATAGGGCTCGTCCTTTGGGATATTACAAAGTCCCTTCTGGCACTCTATACCTCAAAATTCTATGGAATTTCTTCGCAAAATTTCTCATTCGTGGCCCATCCAAGTTTCGAGTAGAAACCATGGGACCTAAACTTGAATTTTGACAATTTTGACAATAATTATTTTTTGAAACGTGGCCCATCTAGGCTCAGTGTTGAAACCTAGGCTCTGATACCACTTTGTGACATAGCTGACCACCAAAAGAGTAGGCAAAGCATCTTCTTGGACGTTTCACTTAGCTCTGATACCAATTCTTGACATCTTTAGCCTTAAACCAATAGGGCAGGCCATGCCACAGAATAACCTTTACGCTACGATACCACTTTGTCACGTCCCTAGCCACCAACAAGTCAGGCAATGCCACTTCTTGGACATTTCACTTATCTCTGATACCAATTCGTGACGTCCTCAGCCTTAAAACAACAAGGCAGGCCATGCCACCAAATAACCTTTATTCTTTGATACCATTTTATGAATTTATATGAATGCATATCTAACACAATTAACAGTTACAATATTTTTTTCATGCCACTTATTCCTGTGGAAATAATTATTAATAGATACTGACAAGATATGCATACAGACGACATATTCTAATGATACGCAGATCAATGCGGAAATAACAGTAATCCTACACACACAACATAATTGATATATCCAGGAATTACTCATCAAGTTATAACACATGTACAATTACACAACATACAATTAACAAATATTTGGCACTTATATTTCAATAGATGACCACCAAACTGCATGCATACCTTCCATGAATCTCCCATCCTTATACCACATTGTGCATCACGCTCAGCAGTGGGTCACCCCCGAGCTAGGACTAAACTCCACTGGGCAAAGGATTCATAGGCTTGGCAAGGGAAACATGAAAGTCACACAGGTCAACAAGAAGGATTATATCCCAGGGCCAAATTACACTAGCAACCTATAGACTCTCATTCCCCACATGTTTGTCCCATCCCAGGAACTGTACCCCTTCTCTTCTCGACAGTCCTTCGTCTACACCACTTCCCTTCCAGGGCTTCAGCAACATGCTGGATAGGAATTCTTCGAGCACTATAGTTGCAGTTGGGCTCCCTTTGGGAAATCACTTCCCTAGCAACCTACTGTACCTAGAGAGCATTTCTTGCAGGCATGACAACCTTCTTCTTCAGTCCACGGGCCTGAAAACCCACCTCTTCAAATGATAGGCCTGACAACCTACTTCTTCAGTCCAACTTATAAGTCAATTCCCAAAAAGGTGATGGCAACAACAAATCTCAATAAGGAATAAATGATGGAAGCAAGCCACACTTAGTTAAGGAACTGTGTGGGATGTAATGACCAACAGTTAAGACACACATGGCTCATGCAGTCATAGGGTGTGTTCTTGTTCATAGGTTGTCAATGGATATGATGGCTCAGTACATGATTTAATGGCTGAATCGGGTAGGATGGAAGACTTACGAGAAGGTGAGGGTCACGAGAATGGAAAGGAGGAGGAACCCCCAATGAGTTGGCTTTCCCAGCTATAATTGCATGCGCCCAGGTTGACACATGTCTTCCTGAAGCCGCATAAGTTCCACTTAACTCTCATTCCCTTTTCCAAGAAGTTAGGACAACACTTATCATGTCCACCTTAGCCTTTAGGAAATAATAATGAATATTATTCTATTAGAGGTAATCCCTTTAGCATATCCCCTAGGCCTAGACACTTAGCTCGCTCCCTTACCCTACCTAGTGGAGCTTAGTCCCCCATAACTCTTTCTTCGTGGTCGGTCTACATGAAACAGTGTAATTTTATTAATGATATGTGTATTTACATATACAAAATTGGGCTCATGGTCTTAAAAATATAGGCTATACGACCTAATAAACATGTAAGTCTTCAGTTTATAAACACTTGGCTCACCGGCCTATAAACATAATTACAATTTAGTAGGGGCTCGACCTTTGGGTGTTATAATGGAACCCTTTCTAATGAAAACCAAACCCTATTTCTATTCTTGTTATCTTTATTAAGAATGAATAAGATATACTATTTGGAGCACATATGCCCCTAAGGCCATTTATTGTTACAGAAAAACAAAATACTCTTAGATCATCTTTATTTTACTTATTTAGGGGTAATATTTATTGTAGAAGGTGTAGGAAGCATGACAGTTTTACTTTTGTTCATAGTAAGGTATGGAGAATGCCAAATGAAAAGAAACTTACATCCGTGTGTTAAGTCAACTTGAATTTTTGTGGAGATGTCTAAAATATTATGTGTTTTAACCAAGTTGAATGTCATTTTGAAGACCGTTTAATACAAATCTCAAGGATTTTGTTAACACTCATACATGTCAGATCAATAGCTAGTCTCTGGTGTTGTAGAGTGTAGCCCTAGCTAGTTTGTATTTTTTCTATTTTGGCACACTCATTGAAGTAGTCATTTTCCCACACAATATCATATTAGGCTGTGAGTTCCTTGAGAAATCATCTTCAATGTAGAATTGATTGAATTGTGATTTATTTGTTTTCCACCACTAATATGAGTGAAATGGTTGAGTGCCAAGTTATAGGTATGACAAGCATACCGTGTTATTTGATGGAGTTTGGTGTAGAATAAAATATTGATTTGTTTCCATCAAGATTCTCAATATCAATCTTCTCCAATAATGTTGCATCCTAGGAGACCTAGTCGAACCAAATAGGGAACTCGATCTTGGATTAGACATAGAACCTACAGAAAAAATTATTACCAATAACCTTATGGATATCACATAGGTATGTAGGAAATTGTATCCCATATAGGTGTTGTGATCATATATTTCCTATGCTGACTAAAGAAAAGGGTGTTGGTATAATTGTTGGGATACAATGATACACATGGATGAAAATGAGTGTTGTGCTTAGGGTCTTGTACATTTTAAGGCAGTAGCTAGGGATATTGTAGCTAGGGATATTGATTTTAGGGTTACACCTAAAAGATATGAATTATCACACAAAAATTAGTTCAATTACAGAAAGTAAATTACAACTAACTTAACACTGAACCACCACTTAGAATAAACCTTATTTAATAAATAACAAAATGATTTTTATTTTAATAACATAGTAATCCTTTATTATTAATTAGTCCACTTTACATTAATTAGACACCATATAACTACTAATGTGAACTCTAATGAACCGTTAGGCCTATATTACATTTATAAGGTGAATTGTAACACGTTGACATCAATCAATATCCTTTTGAAATGGCCCTTATTATTAATTATTTATAGATAATGTTAATAGTAAAGAAGCCACTGCTTCTAAATGCAAGTTTCTAAATGCAAAAAGTGCCAAGGAAAAGTTTTCCAATAACATAATTATATATATATATATATATATATATATATAATTAATTTATAAATATAATATTGATATTAATATTTTAATTAATAAAAATATTATAAAGGTTAGAGATTTTATTATAATTTAAACATAGAACAATTTCTTATTAACACATATTTCTAAATTTTTTATGATTAAATAATAAATAAATACAAAAATAATTTATATTATAAAATTTATTTGTAATCATTTCCATAGAATTTATTTCTTACCGTGCCTTTTTCTTCTTTAAACTAATTCCAAATGCATAACTCTAAAATTGTAAAACTCCTTATTTGTGATAAGAATATCTTCCAAATGCATAACTCTAAAATGAGAAAGAGTAGGGTGCATAACTCTAAAATGA
The DNA here is from genome assembly GCA_032191745.1 of Picea mariana. Classification (NCBI taxonomy): domain Eukaryota; kingdom Viridiplantae; phylum Streptophyta; class Pinopsida; order Pinales; family Pinaceae; genus Picea; species Picea mariana. Next base: position 9,666 of record JASDQU010355798.1, read on the forward strand.
GAAAGAGTAGGGTTATGGAAACACATGTAATTATAAAGTATTTTTTTCTATAGGATTTTTCCATACAATTTTTTATTTAATTTTTAAAATTATAATTAAAATAATGAATAATATTTATACTTAAAAGTATAATTTAAATTTTCAAAAAAATTAAATAATAATAATAATATTCATCATATTATTTTATATGGATTTAAAGTTTGGAGAATTTTATAATTTATAATTTCAAAATTTAATGCAATATATTATTTTCTACCCTCCTCACATAAGTTAGTCTTTCTCCATTAAGAGTAAGGTTATGAACAATACCTATTGTATAAGTGTTGCGCCTCTTTTGTCACCTAAATGAGCAAAAGGGAGGTGCTTACAAGCTTAGTTGGGTTAGCTAAGCAAGACAGTTGTAAAGGAAAGAGTTAGAGAAAGGAATATAAAAGAACAAACTAAGAATTAAACTAAGAAATAAAAGAACAACTAAACTATTGAGCATAAGGACATAAGAATAGAAAACCAATAAGACTCATGTCACCAATGGCAAGGATTATATTAGTGAAAGAAAACACCAAGAAGAAAGATGACTATGGGTCCCTTCTTCCTCTAAGGGAGGGCTCTTGGACCCCCACAACTAAGCTCTTCTTACAACTTTGAATGAAATGGTGAAAGAATCCCAAGATAATCCACTCAAGAGGTGAGATGGATTGCCCAATGTAATGGTGCTATTATACTCTTAATGAGAATAGAAGATTCCTCAAGAGAATAGCAGCATCATAACTTTGCTATTGAATTCCTTGAAAATGAAGTGCACCCATGGCATTGTTTTATAGCATCTCTTTGAGGTATTGTGCAACCAGCTTGTAGTGTGAAAAGAGGCTATTTAGGGCATTTTTAGGTCTTTGACCAACCACCCAGTCGGATTCAGTCGAAATTTGGATGTCAAATCAACTTGGAAGTTGAACCAGAAGTGGGTGGGAGGTCTACCAATATTATAAATGCATCGTTCTTAGATGTGTGTGGCTTTTAGCAACCACAGTCGTGCATCGTGCGCATGTGCGCTTTTCCCGCGTTTCTGGATCGTGCATGTGTGCGTGCGCCCTGTGTAGTCATAGCACACCTTAATTTTATCACTGGTTGTATAGTTTTGGACCTTTTGGAAATGATTTTGCGGTAATTTTGGTCCATGGGTGACCTCATAACTATTTGATGATGCTAGATTTCTGTAACCATTTGCGGACTAAATTTCAATGATAACAGATTCGCCCTGATGGATGAGGTTAGGGGCATACATATAGGTGAAATTCATCAATGTTTATTCTATTGAGAGTGTCATTGTAAGAGAGAGCGATAGTGAGAGTGTCAAGAGTTACCCGTTGGAGGGAGAAAGGAACCTGTAGGACCCAACCTTCCATAAGGTGTGTAAAAATAAATTGTGTACAAACAAGGCGGGCATGCTCCATGCTCATGTCATGTAACTCAAAAATAAGGGTTTTGTACAGTAACTGAAACTGTGTGTTGATGGAGATCACTGCAGCGCCCTCAGGGGCAGTTTTGATAAAGGCAGAGGAAAATTCTGATGAGGACCATACTCTAAACAGTAGGCAAGGATACCTGTAAAAAGTATCATAGATGTTATGGGAATTGATAGCCCAGCCAAGTTCAAAGGTCTTTGGCGAATATAAGAAACAACTGCAATAGTCGCAAAGTAAGACCCACCATAACATGAGAAAGTATTGAAGTCGAATGTTACAGGGTTCAATGACAGTAGGGATCAATTTGTGGTTCTCCCTGTGCCGTCCGAGACCTCTCATTGGAAATGTAATGAGAGTCAAGATACTATCGCCCTTCTGGAAACTGTGCTGATGTCGACAAAAAGAGGGATGCAACTCTAAGAAGCAAAGGGCTTCGTGAAATATACTAGGTGAGGTTAGGAACTGAGGAGTTACATGGACGAAATCAAGATGTATGAGGACTCAAGACTACCCTTGGTTGGGGGTATGTGCAAAGTATAAGTGGCCGCAACCATTCAACTAGGTCGAGTGTCAGGGGGACAATAAGACATGGGATAAGTTGTGCCAAACGCGGGACAAAGTGGACAAACTCAGAGGGCAGAGGTAAGTGGTATGTGGTATACTCGGAGTATATGGACGATGTCATTAGGAGTAGATGATAAAGAGTGCCCCAACCAAGGGAAACATGGATTGCATTTTCCAAAAAAGGATGAAGGTCACCAAAGGTGACGACAAAAAGATATGTAAATGATGGAAACAAGGAATTTTTACAATTTACCAAATAAATAAAGAATAATTTGGGATGAGTGTACAAATACAGAAAT
>JASDQU010355799.1:0-11991 GCA_032191745.1 Picea mariana
TGTCTTTTATAAAATGAATAGTATTCTTGAATGGATTGGATGCATGAGGAAATTTCTATAGAGATGATAGTTATAGATATTAGTACATGAACGAGACTTGTATGTACTAGCTACACATGCATTTCTTGCGCATGTACACTAGTATGAATGAGTTTCTTGGCTTACTTACTAATAATGACGGTTATTTGTTATGAATGTGTGGACCATGTTTCTTTTCCCTTGTATCATGGAATACTTTAACTTCGAGATGAAGTTTCTTGAAGGGTAGGTGTATGTAACAACCCTAGTTAAATGATTGCTTAAGGTTTATCAAGTATAATTAATTAAATAATTAACCGTCCTAATATATTTTAGTTAAACAATGATTATTTATTAATAATATTAATTAATTAATTATTAATTGTTTATATTTGTTGATTAATTAATTAATTAACTCATTAAAGGTTTGGGTAATGAATTAAAATCTTAATAATTTTTATTTATTTATTATGAAACTTTATGTATGCAGGGGGATGAAGCATTGAGTGGAGGGATAAGGTAATAAATGAAGGGAAAAGGTGGGTGGCATTAAAGGAGGGTAGGAGTCGGTGAATGGAGGGGGATATGACTAGGCAGAGGCCTTCGAGAGATTATTATGAAATTTTGGGAGAGGAGCATTATTGTAGGGGAAGGACTGTATTTCTTGTGGATATTTTTTTGGTTTTGGAGTTTGGGTGGACTGTTACAGGGGTGCACCAGGTTGTTGGGAGTTTTGGGCTCGAGGGCCAGGAATCCTCTTGGAATCCTGGAGCTAGGGAGTCGGACAGGCTCTATTCCTAGCTGGCAGGGAGGAAGATTTGGTTTTGGGCAGAGTAGCAGAGAGGACAACCAAAGAGAGGGAATTTAGCATCAAACAAAGGTATTTTTTATTTATGTATTCTCATGAATATGTGGTGTTATGTGGTTTTTACGTAAGCGTATTTACATGCTGTTAATAAATCTAATTTATGCTGAATAATAAATGATTATAGGTTATGATTAAATTGTACATGATATAATAAGTTTTTATTCAATATTTTAGCTTGTGTTTTATAAGGCTCTGTGGGGACAGAGACCTTACACTGGACTCGTTCTTCCAATTGACGGATGGTCATTTTCGCCCGTCAACAGACCGGTGCATCCAATGGATTTTGTGAGGACTAGGAAACATCCTCAACCAGAGGCCGCACCAGCCGCAACTGGAAGACCAACAACATTAGGGGGACCTCCAGTCGATGAGGCTAAGAGAGTTTTGAGATGGGTAGAGTAAAACTTTACCTCACTTACTCGCACAATCCCCATGGCAGAGATCGAGGATCTATCGCCATCTATGCAGCCTCATGTAGTGGGGGCACCACAGACATGGGTCTGGCTTTTTTGGAGTTTGGAAATCACCGTTGATCATTATAACAGGCCCAACAAGCCCCGTCCTTAGTTAGGTTGGAAAGCTTACATGCCAAGGGAACTACTTGTATATTTTTGAGGGCATAAGCCCTGTGACTTTCTACTGGATGTATTTTTGAGGCGCTTGCGCCCACCTATGTACTCTGATATTTTTTATATTATATATGGATTTTTATGTCTTTTTATGTCTTATGGGTTACATATACTTTACAAATGTATTTACATGTGCATGTGTGTGTCTTTCTTACATGTGTGTAAGATGCCAATCTAATATTTGATTAGCTAGAGTACCTATAACTTGATTTAATCTCCTAGGAACATGAAAATATGTAATATAATCAAAGCTTCGTTCTAAGAGATGTACCCTAAGGAATCATCGATGTAGAGTAGGATCATGAACATGGTATACTCCATTTAACTGAGACACAACCAACTGAGCGTCTAAATAGACCTGGAGGTGAGAGATAACAAGTGACAAAGCGTCACGAAATAACTCAATAACTGAGCTGTATTCGACGACATTGTTTTTGGTGTCGATTAAAAATATACCTCTTGAAGATAGCAACTGGCCCTGAGGTGTGAAAATCACCCAAGCTATGGATGCAAGCCTCCGAGTGTGTCGGCTAGCGCCATTCACGAATCCAACGAACACCTCTGATTCACTTGACATCTGCCACAGTGAAGAAGATGACATAAAAAATGACATGTCCATAAAACCCACAACCCAAAAAGTAATAGTACCCAGACTATACATATATTACAAAAATTCACCCAAGGCGACCCACCTATGAGTAATACTTCTTGAGGTAGAGCCCATTTCTTGGCTCTACCAAAACATTTCCCTCAAAGTCCACCAGACGATAAGCGCCCTTCTTTAGTACTTCTTTCACGATGAAAGGTCCGAACCACATTGGTTTGAACTTGCCTACCCCCAAGGGGTCCTTATTGTGGTCATAGACCAGGACAAGGTTGCCTTCAGAGAAAATCTAAGGACAAATAGACCAATCATACTAACACTTGAATTTTTGTTTGTGAGCCTCATTAGACAAGACCACACCATGATGTTGTTCATTGAGTTGTTCGAGGTATAGTAACCGTTTTTCAAGTGGTGAAGTATCTGGAAATAACTATATTGCCAACTTTAACGATGGGATCTAGAATTCTATAGGCAAGACTACATCTAGCCCGTAAACAAGTTGATTAGGTGAGAAACTGGTTGCAGTCTTAAAAGATGTTTGGTGAGCCCATAATGCCAAATATAACATCAAATTCCAATTTGTCTTGGCCGAATTGATCATTTGTTGTAGAATGGTTTTAAGAGATTTATTTACAGCTTCCACCTAACCATTTGCTTGGGGGTAGTAAGGTGATGAATGCTTTTGCCTCAACCCAAGATTTGATGTTAACTCAGTCATCATTTCATTCTGAAAGTGAATGTTGTGGTTAGTGACAATCTCTCTTGGGACACCGAACCTTTCTATTATCTGGTTGAACAAAAAAAGATATGTTGTCTCCCCATCATATTTGAATGTTGGCATAGCTTCGACCCACTTGGTGAAGTGGTCTACTGCTATGATGATATAGTGGTGCCCTCTTATTGAAAGGGGGTTACATGTAGTGTAATCAATCCCCCATATAGTGAAGGGACTAATGGTAATAATAGGAAATATGGGAGCGGGGTGTGCCCTCATCTTCTGGGAGAACATCTGACACGGGTGGCACTTCTTGACCGATTCAACACAATCTTTGATTAATGTCGGCTAGAAGTAACTGGCTCATAGAATCTTTTGGGTTGTTCCCAACCCAGAAAAATGACCACCACATGCTTCAGTGTGGCAATCGTTAAGCACAATTTTTGCTTCTTCATGAGTGAGACATTGATGAAGGATGTAGTCTACACCTCAACGATACAATGTGTCCTCAAGTATGCGATAGTTCTTAGCCTGATGGCGTATATGATGATGCTCATCACGAGAAGAAGAGGCGGGACACTTCAAATTCTAGAGATAGACCAGCACATCTCCATACCAGGGGTCAGAAGACGTGATCAAAAACATGTCTCCTTTGATAGGCGACTCGTTGGGTATAACAACACCTGATTCAACTGAAAGTTCCGATATGAGTTCCGTGAAGACCATCGACTTTTTGGATTTTGCCAAAACGAATTCCAATTCGAATTCCTAGAGGATAACTATCCATCTACTGATTTTTCCACCGATGACTCATCGTGTCAATACGTATTGAAATGGATTTACGACGGCAATGATGATGGTCTTGCAGAACAAAATATAATGATGGAACTGTTGGGCAACATGAACTGCTGCCGACGCAAGTTTTTCAATATGGGAATAATTGAGTTCTGGTCCAAATAGGCCTTGACTCAGGTAATAAATCACATATTCTAAGAGTAAATCATCCTCCTAAACTAAGACCATACAGATGGTCGACTCTGCAGTGGCCAAGTACAATAGGAAATATTTATTATAATTGGGTGGCCAAAGCAGAGGGGTTGATATGAGGGCATTTTTCAATGCTGTGAAAGAGCATTGAGCGGCTTCGTCCCAATGAAAAGGAATATCCTTTTTCAATAAATGCATAAAACCCTTTGTGATCTCGACATAGTTTGCGATGAAACGTCGTATAAAATTCACTTTTCCCTGCAGACTCTGAAGCTAAGGTATGGTGCACGGGGGAGGAAATTGAACTATTGTCTCAACCTTGAGAGGATCGACTATGATCCTTGTTATCGAAATGATGAAACCTAGCAGACGACCTGAAGTGATGCAAAAACTACACTTGTTTTGAATCAAACGGATTTGGTAGTAGTGACACCGTTCAAGGATAAGTCGGAGGTGTTTTGGATGATCATCTCTCTTGTGAGATCATGACGCTAAATCATAGAGATAAGCCTCGACTATATGTTTGAGGTCGTGGAAAGAAAAATACATGGCCTGCTGAAACGTAACTCCAACATTTTTCAGACCAAAAGAAATCTTACGATAGGAGAATGTACCCCATGTATAGATGAAAGTGGTTTTGTGTTGGTATTCGGGTTTGATTTTTATATGATTGTATCCCAAAAAACCATCCATGAATGAAAAGGCCTCACATCCTGCGCATTCATCGACTATCTAGTCAATAAATAGGGTGGGGAAATTATCTTTTGGGCATGCCTTGTTTAGATCACAGAAGTCCGTGCATACGCAAATTGTACCATATTTTTTATTGACTCGCACAGGGTTCAATACCCATTGAGTCAATTGGACGGGGTAGATGAAACCAACTTTAAGTAGTTTCTCTACTTCAGTCTTGATAGCTGCTACTTTCCTAGGATTGACCGGATGAAGCTTCTTCTGGACTGGCTTGACATCAGGATAAGTCGTGATTTCATGTTCGAAAATTCTTGGGTCTATGCCTTACATTTCTTCGTAAGACCAGGCAAAGACGTCATGAAATTCTTTAAATAAATCTATGTAGATTTGAATCTCCTCGGGGGAGCAGTCTGCTCCGACGAAGATATTCTCCATGATGCCAGGGGTTCTGGAGATGTCAATAGGTATCGTTTCAGATATTGTTTCCCTATTTCCTTCAGTGTAAACCACGTGTGTTGCCAAAGGATTTATAGGACAATCTTTATCTCCATTCATAGTCAGAGTGAATTCTGCTTCTTCAATTCATCTTAACTCTGGGAGGAAGTAAGATCTATGATGAAGATCATCCCCAAGTCTGTCCAGACCAGTCATTGCCTCAATAATCACTTCATCTGAAGGAAAGACTAAGTCTAAAGAATCTGTATGAACAAGGGAACCTTGAGCCCAAATAAGCTCAAGCATCAGATCTAACTCTTGTGCTGGAGTCAAATCGGGGTCGACAGAAGCTCGTTGAATGATCGAGTATGCAACTTCTGTCGAGGACAAAGGCATGTCCATGCCATGGTTCTCTGTCCCTTCCATCGTAGCGTATGGAGAAGGAAGGATCCACGGATCATGAAAGTACGTCGTGCGAAACAATGATATTTGAAAAATTTCATCCTGAGGCTGATCGGGGACAACCGTCATATAATGGACATTGCCGGTCAGAGGCGGGTAATCAGAAGTACCCATCAATGATGGGCACAAACTAAACCCTACATTGACAATGCCAGGATGGGGGTTATCAATCATCGGGACTGTGGATACTCCCGATGAAGGGTCAGGATGGGAGAAGGATAACTAATCAGTGGTCACAATCTGGCCCTCGTGAGGAAACAAAAAGACCCAAAACACTGTCGCGACCACTGCTTGCATAGCGTAGTTCCAACTCCTCCCTAACAAAATATTGTAGTCGAGGGATGCATTGACCACTTCAACTTTGACACACATGGTTTTTCCCCCTAACTACACAGGGAAAGAGGGGATGATCCCATGTGGTCAGAAAGAATGATCATCAAAATATGTAAGTAGAGTAGGTGATGAAGACAAAACGGGTTGGTCGATGGCCTTCCAACATGACAAAGACACCACGCATGTCGAGGAACCCTCATCCACCACTGTATGGAAAATATTCCAGGTAAAAGTTTTCCTGGTATAAGCCACTTCTATCTGAAAAGCGACATGGTAAGGAAGATGAGGTTTTAAGTCGTAGGTATAAAGCATGATCGTTCCCGGGTTACAAGTCTCGGCAGAGCCTAAGGCAGCTAACAATGCCTTTCTCTGGGAAGGGAAACTCTGGAGGACTTCCAAAGAAAACATCGCAAAAGGGGTTTGTGATAAATCCTCCACCACAAAGTAGTTCTGGGAGGCCCTTGTGTTTGGGTTGTAAGAAGATTTCTTGAATGCATCTTTGGGGATGCGTGTTGTTGTTTCGCCCAACGTCTTCTCAATCTGGAGAGGAAGAGGTGGGTTTTAAGCTTCTTTACCCTTCTCAGAGGTGCCTATATTTCCGTAATCATGTGCTCTAGTCATTATGTAGGAATCACCTTTCATCATATACATGTTTGCGGACGAAGGATTACTTGAAGACAGAGGGGGTCCTTGATTTCCCCCTTCCACGCTCGAGGAGGCTTGAGTTAGATTTTTCCCATGTGGGAACGGGTTCATTAACACGACAAGATATTGATGTGCCAATAACGTCTGGGCCTCCGCAAGCCGAGGGCACTGATGGGTCAGGTGGTCTTCCCTTCAAATATTACAAGGACACTTTCACTTCTTTTTTTCAGTGTCACCCCTACAAACATTATCGGTGGGTTTCTTATCCCCCTTACACTTTTTCCATTGTTTCTTCTTTCCATCAGTCTATTGGGTGTCCTTTGGGTTTGTCGTTTGCACACTATGTACATCCAACTTTTGGGTAGGAGGAGAAACCAAACCAGTGGTTTGGCTAGCCGCTGTCTGTTGTATTGATAATTGTTGCAATTGATTTGACAATGGATCAACGGGCTTGGTTTGTGCTGACCCAATAATGCCATCATCATGTGGTCCAGACCTTTTCCTGGTTTTGTCAAGGATTGACCTCAGTGCATCTGGAAAAATCTCGTAGAGTAAACCAGATTGAGAGTAAATTATCTCTGGTTGTTGCACTCTCATTATCGCGTCTTCCTAGGAAAACACTCTAGATGTTGTGACGTCTTTAGATAACTAGGGTACCAAAGACTTAAGGAACCATTCTAGTAGGAATGATGGTGGGACTGGCACTTTGATCAAACTCTTCCAGCATCTCCATTCTCGAATATGATCTAAGATATGGTCCGCTTTTGTTTGATCAAAATTGGACAAAAATTCAGTGGCGACATCGTATCTCATAGGTAATTGAAAATGGTTAAGGGAAGCCATTGCCAATTCGCTGAAGGAAGAGTATCATGAGAGGTGAAGCTCAATTTACCATTTCGCAGCACTCCCTATGAGAGTGCATTGAAACAATCGCAACTGAACGGAGTCGTCTCTTAACGAGTTGGATGAGCACCATAAGTGGAAGGTAGTCATGTGATCACTGGGATCTTCGTTAGGCTTGGCCTAGAACTTTGGAATGTACAAAGGCAAATTGGTTGGCATAGGAGGCCAACTCGAATTGTGACAGATGGGGTCATTTAAGAGCCTTGTCAAATCTAGCAAGTGTAGGGTTGCCAGAAACAGTAGTTTGGGTTGTGGATTGTAGCTGGGGAAAAAGGAGCCTGGGGTTTGATTGGCACCAAGTTGCTAGGAAAATTTAGGTTGTTGGCCAGGGTTCTGGTAATAACCGTGACCATGACCAGTGTACAGATTGGGCGCTTGTTGAGACATCATCTGTTGGTTCCCGTAATAAGACGTAAAGGGCTGAGCTTGTCTCGCATTCCAAGGATTCTGGGAGGCGTTTCCCCCTGCCAATTTGACGGGCATAGGCATTGGGCCTTGCCCAGGTTTCCACTGGGTATGGAAAGGGTTGCCCCCAATCGACATCCCTGACAAGGGGACTAGTCCTTGCCATGGATTCCAAGATCCTTGTGAGGAAGGAATTCCTAAGTGTGCCCCCTGTGCAAGAATAATACCCTATACAGGATGTGGTTGTCCATAACCGGGGTTGCCCCTGGCCAAAACAACAGCTAACGAGAAAGTATTGTTACCAAATGCACCAAACAAAGAGAAAGGTGTCAAACCAACCGACATATTATAAGGAGGGAGTGCTTGAGGGGTGGCCCAACGGAGTGTTGAGGAACACTGCTGAGCAAGGGGGATGAAGGGGGTATATGAGCCCCGTCGTAAGGAAAAGTGATAAAGGGTGTGAAAGTGCTCCCAATAGATCCTTGCAGAGGAGCGTTGGAACTCCCTACCCCCAGACCCAAAGTTTGTAGAGTGGAGGAGGAAAGTACTGTACTTGTATCGAAGCCAGGCATCCCGTATGAGAAAGGAGAGCCTGTCGTGTTCTAAGGAAACAGAGCAGTGATCGCTGCCATAGAAGGAAATAGACCTCTGCCTGAGGTAGAAGTAGTTGAGCCCATGGGGGCCCGAACTGACGATGGTTGATTTAGAGGTGGAACACCCCCGGTAGTGATAGTCGTGAAGGAAATATCAGTATTCCCTGAAGAAGTGGCAGTGTTTGCTTCCATTGTTATTGGTGACCCTACCGGACGCTCGTAAGGTAGAACCTGTATGACGATGGGCGTCGATAGATCAGTGATGGGAGTGTTGTAAGGACCAAGAGCCTCTACTCCGAGGTCAAAAATGTTTGGTTCCTCTAGAATCGAAAGTTCTTCTCTTGAATAAGGGTTGGGCACGGTTTCCTATAACCCGGTTATCTCAAAAGACCCTTGCTAGTCTAATTTTCGCCTTAGCAATGGCCGGGGGGGGGTTTGAGGTCAATCGACGGTAGGCCCATAAGCCTTCGTGACTGGCGGAACTCCTAATCCTCAACTGTGTGAGAAGATCAAAGACACACTAGGGAAATCTATAATCGTTTGAAAACTAGCACGCACTTAAAAAGGTACCTATGAGATAAAACAAGCAGTCACTAACTAGTTGGAAGAACAGTTACAACAACCAACACTAGAGAAACTTACCAGTGCAAGTGCAACTCGAATATGGAAGCACCCTCTGGGTATACTCTTCAAAGCGTGGCCTAATGTCTGTCTTAGGTATCGCGGTATACCCTTGCAGTCACCTATGTAAGTCACTAGAAAGATAGGCAGCTAGGTTTCCAATGCGCAAACAGTCACCAGGCGAATATAGTTGACAGTCGGGTGGACCGCAATGAGAAAGGTATCAAGCCCGAAACCTATCAAGGGTATCGAAAGAAAGTGTTCTGGAAGACGATTGAGTACCTCGAACGGAATCGAGAGCCACAAAGCTCTGTGGAAAATGCAATCAATGGAATCCTAAGACAAGCCCTCTATATGTGTTCCCAACTATGTTTGGTTCGGCTTTGGAGGGGTTATCTCTGCTACCTTTCCTTACGCGACCTCGTGTTTATCCCCTGTGTTAGACGGGGGATCCTAGATAACTTTTATGATACTGGACTTTTGACACTCCCTAGCATAGACTCTTATGTTTGTTTTTCAGCCTTGAAGAGTTTCTTCTCCAATCCTAAATCAAGGCTCTAGCCTAGACTAGTTGATGGACCCTACAAAACATAAAGTCTAGTTGATTTTAATTAATCATTAATTTTTGGGCTTGCCTTAAGTCAAAGGTTATGAAAGTGAAACTAGTGATGTTTTGAGAGATGAAAGAGAATATAAACAACAATCTAGAAACAAAATAACTTCTTCTTGACAAATTCAGATTTTCTCTTTTTAATTTTTTTTTAAAACCACTTTTCAAACTTTTTCTTTCTAAGATCTTTAACTAAAAAAATCAAAACAAGCTTTCACTCGAGTACGAGCTACTTATTGTCCTAAGTCAATCAACCAAGAACTTATGAAAACAATCTTTTTCCTATTGATTAACGCAAGCAACCAACTTTTTAACCAAACCAAGAAGTAAAAAATTTCAACATGCTTCAAAATACTAGAATCGAAAAATGGATTCCTTTTCTTTCTTCTAAAGCAAGAAAAAAGATAAAGTGAAGACAAAACATAAACCAAAAAGAACTTCTGGCCTTACCGTGGATCGCAGGGAGTCACTTGACCAAACCTCAAAAAGGTTGATCTCAAAAAGACTCACAGATTTGTCTAAGACTCTACTACAGAAAATTCAAGAAATCTGTTTGATGAAAATAAAACTATGCTATGGTCAAACCTAGGCTACCAACTGTGATCACAGAGACCAAAAATACCCCTGAAAAGACTGGCTTCTGACAGGTAAGAGGATGACTACCTCTCTCTATCAAAAGATCTCCCCAACACAGATACACGACTATCACCACAACAACTAGCGTATATACACGTGTTGTGCAAAGGTAGAGCACATATGTACACGTGCAAAACTACTGCAGGGCGTGTATAGCTTTGTAAATGCTCAAAAAAGTGAAAAACACAATCCAACACAGGCAGGGAGCATTGTTACTGAAAACCAAAGTCCCTCAGAGACAGAGAAAATAACTTTAGCAAAGAGAATGCCAGGAAACTTTTGATCAAACAAAGCTAATATGAGGATATTCCTATGCTATAGACTGCAACATAGAGACTATGACCAAATCCAGGAAACCCTTGAGAAGGATCACTCCTGACAGAGAAAGAGGATGACTACCTCTAAAAAAAAACAATTCTGGACTTAAGCACGCAACTGACACTTCGACAACCCAATGGATATACGCGGGCTGTCTAAAGGTAGGGCGTGTGTATACATGGGCAGGGATTCTACAGGCTGCGTATACTCTGTAAATTCCCGGGATGAAAATTAAATAGTCAAGAAATCATGTAGGGAGTACTGGTATGGAAAACCAGAATCCCTACTAGCTCAAACTCTTGCAAAAACTCAGAAAAAAGGTAATAAACCAATTCTAAAATACCCAAAAAGTATCCCCAGAAACCCTAGAGAATCCCCAGTATGGTCGCCAATTCTATTGTGGGTGGGAAATCCCTCCTATGAACTAGCATTAAGGGTTTTATCATGCATGCAGAAATGACCTAAAGTCTCCTACTTTTTACCAACATCCGAATCATAAATCCCATTACTCATATGCAAATACAAGGATAAAGAGATCCAATTACAGTACCTTAGTTTCCATGTTTGATGTCGATCCCTTTAACACTTGGTCGTTCCTTGACTGCAACTCTCCTCCCAATGTTGACCTGCATTCATAAAAGACAAACAAATAAATTCACATGCATATAACCTATAAACTAATGGGTTAGACATTCTATCAAAATATAATCCAATTTAAATATTGACAATGATCTCATATGGCGGGATGGGAAAAGTACTTCTTTTATTAATCTCACAAAAGTAACCTTACAATGGTGAGATCGACCACTGCTCCTCGAATCTGGTCCTGGGATCCTCTTCAACTATGCTCCAATTTCTTCTGTATATGCTTCTCTTCACACAATAGTTGCAAAAGGTTGGGGCAAGGGGAATACTAAATCGGGTATAGTTTCTTTGGTATGATTTTCCTCCTTCCAAATGAGACCCATACCTCTTCTTTTATAGGCTAGAAAGGGCTAGGTATTTATTCGAGTGACCGACTATGGGCGTTTAGTCGGTTTAGTTAACTTACCCAAAACTGTGTGTTCCGTTTGCAACTTTCCATTTTTTGTTCTTTTTAGGTATACGTGGGTTGTAGTGGGTCAGCCAGTGTACACACGCGTACAGTAGTGGAGCAGGGCGCGTATGCCTTCAAAAAGAATGTTTTTTAAGAATCTATTCAGTAGTGGCTTGGAAAAGAAGTCAAATGAGATGGCTTGATGCCAGGTAAGCATGTTTGGTGCAATTTAGGGTTATAACAATGAGCACATGGAAACACAAACAATAGAAGGACAAGGCACACAAAATACAATGTCCCTGGATGATTATGATACCCCAATTGTCAATTTTATGAATGTAAAAAAACATAAATCAAAGAAAAATTAGATGTATAAATTCATGACTTGTATTTGGATGTTTATCGATGTTTATATGTTCATATGTTTTGATGACTATCCTAGTTATGCATGAATGTATATATATTTTCTATATAAAGAAA
>JASDQU010355804.1:0-11991 GCA_032191745.1 Picea mariana
CATTTTTTTTTTTATTTCCATCTCCGAGGACATTTCGGAAGAGGATGTAGAAACTCCCCTTTTGTCTGAGTCACCTGAATCCACTGACATAACCTCTCCCTCAGACCCTTCTGAAGTAGAGCCAGCCATTTCCCTCAATGCTCTCACTAGCTTCTCCGCTCCCCAAACCCTCAAGCTAATTGGTTACATCAAGCATCAAAAGGTCATTATTCTGGTTGATAGTGGTAGCACCCATAATTTTATTCATTGCCACATTGCCCAAGAAACTCATTGCTACATCCATGCCGTCAATAATTTCCAAATCATGATTGCCAATGGTGGTTCCATGAAATGTGGAGGGCGTTGTGAAAATGTGCGTCTCCAAATTGGTGACTACCACCTAAAATCCCATATGTTTGCTATTGACATGGGAGGTTGTGACATTGTGTTGGGTGCAGACTGGCTAAGGAATTTGGGTCCCATTCTCATGGATTTTAAATACTTAACCATGCAATTCGACCAGGAGGGCCACCAATATAAGTTCCAAGGCATCACCACTGGTTCACCTGAGATCATTAGTTCCCATCGCATGGAAAAACTGCTAAAAAAAGTTCATTCTAGTGTTATCACCCAAGTCCATGCCATACAAGAAACATAGACACCCTCGGTCCCGCAAGACCTCCAAGCCATCATTTCGAAACATTAGTTGGTATTTTCCACTCCCCAAGGATTCCCTCCTTCCCATGGTGTTCATGATCATTCCATTCCCCTTGTACCCGGAAGCCTTCCTCCCAATATCCGTCCGTATTGTCACCCCTTTTCCCAAAAAAATGAAATTGAGAAAATGGTCTAGGAACTCCTTAATGCAGGCGTTATCCGAGCCCCTACTCTTATCCTGTGGTCATGGTCCTAAAGAAATAAGGTTCTTGGCGAATGTGTCCTGACTTCCGTGCCCTCAACAAACTTACCATCAAAGACAAATTCCCCATTCCTGTCATTGATGACCTCCTGGATGAATTGAGTGGCACCCAATTCTTCACTAAACTGGATCTTCATTCGAGCTACCACCAGATACGTATGAAAGAGGCATACATTCCCAAGACTGCCTTTAGAAATCATGCGGGCCACTATGAGTTTTTGGTCATGCCCTTTGGCTTGTGTAATGCCCCCTCCACCTTCCAAAGCCTCATGAATCATGTCTTCCATCTTTTTTTCCATCATTTTGTTTGATTTTTCTTTGATGATATCCTCATCTATAGAAAAACTTTGACCGCCCATGTTTCTCATGTGGATCGAGTTCTCCATCTACTCTCTCAACACAAACTTTTCCTGAAATAGTCTAAATGTGCTTTTGGTGCCTCAGAAGTAGAATACTTGGGTCATCTGGTTGGCAAGGATGGCATCAGGGTGGATCCTAAAAAGATTGAAGCTATGGAAGACTGGCCTCACCCAAAGACTCTTAAGAGCTTGCGTAGATTTCTGGGCTTAACAGGGTATTATCGCAAGTTTGTTAAGAATTATGGGAAGATTGCAACACCTCTCACTCCTCTCCTAAAAAAGAACTCTTTCACTTGGACTCCAGCCGCTGCCCAAGCTTTTCAAACCTTGAAGATGGCCATGTGCACCACTCCAATCCTCGCCCTTCCCGATTTGACAAAGACCTTTGTGTTGGAATGTGATGCCTCAGGGAAAGGAATTGGTGCTGTCCTTATGCAAGAGGGTCGAACTTTGGCCTTTACCAACAAGCAACTATCTAAAAGAAATCTGGGAAATCCATCTATGAAAAGGAAATGTTTTCTATTTTGCATGTCGTTGATCTGTGATGCCCTTATCTATTGGGGAAACGTTTCCAAATTAAGACAGACCATCAAAGCCTCAAGTATTTTCTAGAACAACACATTTCATCCCTAGAACAACAAAAATGGGTGACTAAGCTCTTTGGATATGATTATGAGATCATTTACAAGAAAGGCAAAGACAATGTGGTTGCGGATGCACTTTCCCACAAATATGAAGATGAAGGATCCCTTTTTTCTCTTTCATTCATTGTCCCAGATTGGCTCCAAGCCGTTCGATAGGAATGGCTACAAGATCCCAAAAGTTCACAACTGATCCAAAAATTGCAGTCCAATGCTCCAGCTTCCCCAGGGTACTCTTGGCTCCATTATGAACTTTGATACAAAGGCCATTTGTATTTAAGTAAACAATCAAAGCTTAAATCCACGGTACTTTATGAGATTCTTGCTACACCCACTGCAGGGCACTCTAGGTTCACCAAAACCTATGACAGGGTCAAACGTTCCTTTTTTTGGGATGGTATGAAACATGACATTCGTAATTTTGTCGTTGAATGTGATGTCTATCAACGCAACAAGGGAGAAACAATCAAATTTCCAGGCACACTAGAACCGCTCCCGATTCCACCTTCTATTTGGAAGGATATCTCTATGGATTTTATTACCGGCTTACCCAAATCGAGAAATAAATTAGTCATGATGGTGGTTGTTGATTGCCTTTCCAAGTATGCTCATTTCTGTGCCCTTCAACACCCATTTACAACATCCACGGTCGCTCAAATTTTCATGGATCAGGTGTTCAAGCTTGATGGCATGCCGCACTTTATTGTTTCTGATCGTGACCCAACTTTCACAAGCAATTTTTGGCAAGAAATGTTCAAGATACAAGGCACCGAATTTCATCTCAGAACAACTTATCATCCACAGACTGATGGCCAAACGGAAGTGGTCAACAAGTGTCTAGAAACATATTTGAAGTGTTTTTCCTCGAAAAATGAAAAATCAGTGGGCTCAATGGTTACCCTTAGCTGAATGGTGGTACAACACTTCATACCATACAACTATACGCATGAATCCTTTTGAGGCAGTATATGGACAGAAGCCACCTTCAGTTCTCTCATACTTACCAAGTGCCCCGAAGGTCCAGGTGGTTGACCTAACACTTACAGCTTGAGAGGCTATTCTCCATACACTCAAAGAGAATTTGGTCATGGCACATAATCGCATGAAGCAACAAGTAGATCAAGGTCACTCTGAATGTCAATTTGCAGAAGGGGATCAGGTGTTTCTTCGACTACAACCTTACAAGCAAACTTCCCTCAAGGCCGAGCATTGTCAAAAGCTAGCGCCCAAATTTTATGGTCCTTATACCGTTCTCAAGCGTGTGGGACAAGTAGCCTATTAGTTAGCTTTGCCCAGCCATTCGAAGCTACATCCTATTTTTCATGTTTCCTGCTTAAAGAAGATGATTGGAGATAAGTGCCAAATTCAAACCAACCTTCCAGAATTAGCTGAGGAAGGATTTATTTGGCTACAGCTAGAAGTAGTTTTGGACCAGCTTGAGTGTTGCCTACGTCAGAGAACCATCAAGGAAGTGCTAGTCCAGTGGAAAGATACAACTCTAGCAGATGCCACTTGGGAACCAACTACCATTCTGCAACAATTTCCTCATCTCAAGCCTTGAGGACAAGGATGTTTTTAAGGGGGTGGACATGTTAGGGTCCTAACCCACACATAGGTAGAACAATATATTTGGATGTAATAAAGGTCAATATTAATAAGGCCTTTCAATAAAAAAAAATAAGGCGGATGTAAGAATACCTAATAGAATCTTCTGCTTCTAGAAGGATCTTCCTCTAGATGCTTCTTTTTAGTATAAATAGGAGTCGAGGGTATGAGAACCCTAACTTGAATATTATTGTAATAGAGCTCTGCTCAACTGGCGGTTGCCCCCTCGAAGAGGCTCGTGAACATTTCTTTCAGATTCAAAGTGCTATTTCTGTTATTATTCTCTTATAATTTTAGTGCTATTGTGGTGAATGTTCTGGTTATATTGCTATTATTCTACCATTCTAGCATTTTATTTCTGTTCTGCACACATTTATCTGGTATATTACAATAAATGCTATGTGTCGTCCAACCCTTATCTGACTTAGGGTACCTGTAGAATAACCCCTACAAGTAACCTATGTGGCTACCTATGTCAAGCAACTAAGCCACCGCGATATAACCAATGCACAGGCGAACATTCGTAAGTCAGGTCCACTGTATGGGCAGAGTAAAAAATCTCGAAAGCTCGAAAGAACTGCCTCTTACAGAGGTTAAGGCACTAGTAAGACCCCCATATACAAATAGATCCCCAGAAATATCTCTGATGCTAAGAAGGTATTGGAGGGATATCTCCTCAACCGACTTCATGCAACCTCGTTCTTAACTCCCGTGTGAGTGGAGCCTCTTGACGTCACCAATTATACAACAGATTTCACCACTTCTTTAGTCAGACACATATGTTGAGTTTAATAGCTTTGGAGAAGTTTACTCACAAAATCCTATTCCAAGGCTCTAAATCTTAAGCTAGTTTGTGCACCTTGAAAAATAGAATTGTTTCTAATCAATTTTAAATTTATTAGCGTTATTTTTAGTGGATTTGTTTACTCAAAAGATGTGGTTGTGAAACCGATGATATTATGAATCTACAAGTAAAAGAAATGAATATGAATATAATGCAATGTCCTAACTTCAATTTTCAACAAATGATAAGCTTTTTCAAAATGCAATTTTCAATTCAACTCTGCGATTTCAAATAAGATGCAATCTTTCCATACATGTATCAATATAAATGATAAGAACCCAAAAGATCAAATGCCATATGAAAAATGTATTATTTTTTGCATTTTCAATATAAAGGAATGAAAATGCAAGGACTGAACAACAACTTGATATATAAACCCTACTATAAGAAAAAGAGACAAACCAAGCATGATATCAAGAAGCAAACACCCAACCCAAGATGCGAGGACAACCAATAAAAAATATGATGAGAAAGAAAAAGAGCCCGAAAATTCAACCAAAGAAAGGTTTCCTATCAATCTACAAGCACTTAACAGTCATGACATAGATCCAAGAAGATTGAACAACCATCAAAACTTACCCAACAAACACCAAACTCTACAATCAAGCAAAAAGGATGATGTACGTGACTGTTCAGGAGAAAACCATGTATATACGTTCCCTATAGAATGACAACTCACATATGTACGCGTTTGTCAAGGGAAAACCCACATATATGTATTGAAACACTGCCAGGTTAAGGATAAGGCCAAGAAACTCATAATCAAAATGAAAATAGGTTGTCAAGCAGTCATATGACAAGAAAACTCAAGCTAACTGAGAGAAATCAAAGGAGAAAAACACTCCAAACCCCGAAAATAAGATTCACTCCCCAATATGGTCGCCAATTCTGTTACAAGGAAAATCACTCTATGGCACGGGGTAAACCACAACAGATGGAAATGACTGTAGAAATCAACTCTAATCTCAAGTATGCTATATAAACAAATATGCTAACAAGACAAGATAAAGAGCCTACCTTGTCCAGACATTCGATGAAGTCCAGTGTTGAGCACCAAATCTATATACCTACAACTTGTCCTCAACAACCAAGATAGACAAACATATGGTGATAATATATAAATTTAACACATATAATAGCATAATCCATCAATATTCATAACAAATATGCCCATGGAATAACAATTCAAATATTTGCGAAACATTAATTGGACAAGAAATTAGTATTTCTATTAAAATGTAACCAACAAAAGCGTATGAATGACAAACTTCCATGTCGGCATGTTCGAAACCGAGAAACTAAGTCCCTTCCAGCTCGGCCTCCACCACTTCAATACTCCACCAAAGGCAATCTCATATAAGAGATACAATGAGGTTCTCCATCAAGTAGGGTAGAGCTTGGGGGATCAACAATGTGTTTATACTTAAAAGGACAAAGGGATGCAGACTCAATATGAAGTGGATAATTTTTCCAGAGTAACTTTGCTCTCAAAGTTGAATTCTTCTCCCCTTTTTTTCCACAGCTTGGATATGGCCCATTTATAGCCTTAAAATGGAACTGAAGGGTTGAGTTGGAATTTTTCGAGTATATGGAAGGTAGAGGATCATGGATCTCATGATGTGACATGGAAACTCGACACCATTTTTAATTTTGGGCACAAAACCCGATGTACGTGGGTTGTAATGGTGCAACCTGTGTATACGCATGTTGTATAGCTGTTAGGGCATGTATATGTGGAAAAATATGTTTTTTTTAGATTTGGGAATTGCAAAAAAAGGGGACTTCAAGTTTTCATAGGGAAATGGAAAAGGCCTTCTGAGTAAGTTGCGTGGGGTGAGGCAAATCTTTCTACAATACTCACAAACTTGGAGAAACCTGATCAAGTATTTATATTATATTACTCATTGGTTAAGTTGGAGTCCTAGATTTGGACACAGTAATTGTTGGTAAGGACGAGATATTGGGTCTCAAAAAAATCTCTCTCCTTTCACCCAAACTCTTAATTTCATTAAAGTAGAGGATAATTTATTTTCTTTATCAGGCTAGAGGAGGGGACCGGTCTAGGACGATTTTTGCCCAGTGGAAAACATGTGAAGATCTCGACCTTATTGGAGATTAGGCAATTGAATGGGACAATTATTGTAGGGCTCTGATTTACTTAGGGGTACAGTTACAAGACATATATAATGTTCTTCTTTGGAACAATGGAGATAGATCGGGCACACTCATTGCCAGGAATGTTTATTTTGAGCTAGCATCAAAATTCTGGACACAAAATATTTGTGGTTGGCGTCACAACATGTGGTCTTGGGATCTTTCTCCTAAAATGAAACTCTTTACCTAGTTATTAGTAGAAAGCAAAGTGATTACCTGGGATAAATTGCAAAGAAGAGGTTGGGTAGGACCTAGCATTTGCTACCTCTTCCTAATACAACTAGAGACTACTATGCATCTCATGGTTACTTGCAGTTGTGCTCAACAGGTTTGGTTTAGAATAAAAAAAGTCCTAAATTTAAAAAATGATTGGATGGGTTCCTCATTGCACACTTGTTTTGAAAGTTGGACAAGACAATGCACTTCACATCCTATGTTTCCTTCCCTCATCAGTTGGCACTTGTGGTTGGAGAGAAATGAAGTATTATTTGAAGGTAGAAGGTCTTCTATCCACTTGGTTATGCGTAAGACTCTTGAAGGACTTGGAATCTCTAGGAATAAACATAAAGTAACAATTATCATATATACAAGTATAGTTGTTCAAGAGGGATCCACTGCTGGCTGGTTTGATGGTTTTGCTTAGTCAAATGGTCAACAAAGCAAAGCTGGAGGGGTCATTAGGATTAATGAATGTACGAGTTACAAGTGGAATTTCAATTGTGGATTGGGAACCAATACGAGGGATGAAATTTTGGGTTATGCGTAAGACTCTTTAAGGGCTTGGAAGCTCCAAGAATAAACATAAAGTAACAATTATCATAGATACAAGTATAGTTGTTCAAGAGGGATCCACTGCTGGCTAGTTTGATGGTTCTGCTCAGTCAAATGGTCAACAAAGTGAAGCTGGAGGGGTCATTAGGATTAATGAACATACGAGTTACAAGTGGAATTTCAATTGTGGATTGGGAACCAATACAAGGGATGAAATTTTGGGAGTGTAGGCTTTAATAATGTTGGCTTCGAGACTGAATATCCTTGAACTTCGAGTTTTTTGAGACTCCAGGATCATCATAGATTGGATTAATCATATAGGTAATCTACAAGTTTTCACACTAGAGTGCTGGAAGGACAGAATTAGGTATCTATGCAAAGCTTTCAGGTCTATCAATTTCTCTCACATATATAAAGAAAAAAATAATCAAGAAGACGAGTTATCCAAAAAGGCTTTAAATATACAAGAAGGAAAAATAATATACAATCAATGGGAAGTGGGGCATGAGGGCCCATATCAGTTCTTAAATATTTATTGATGTAATTGGTGATTTTTGGTTGAGGTTTTTAGAACTCTTTTTTGTTTTTTTGTGAGATGTTTGGAAGGTCTTAGTTATTTTTCGGACCTTCTTATTCAGGTTTCCTGTTATTACTTTTAGCGATATTCTGTCGTTTTGCTTGGATTTGATCCTGCTGCTTTGTGGGTGATACTTTCCTACACTTTTGAGTCTTGGGATTGTGGTGGAGATTTTCTAGTTTTGATATATCTGGATGTAATGTAGACTGAAAATTTTATATAAATATATGAGCAATTTTCTGTTGGAAAAAAAAGCAAAAGAAACTACAATATATCCACCTTTCCACTTGTGCATAAAGAAGGGGACATTTGTTAACATTATGTAAAATACTTAATACTTGAGCTTTTGCAAGCCATGCCAAGGAGAAGAAGAAATAATGTGGGATCCAAGCAGATAATTGATTAGGGTAGCCAAGCATGGTAACTAAGCTATAATAATAAAACAAAGGTAAGAGAATTACCTGTAAGCTTTCATACGTAAATGTTTGAATCCATCCTTGAGTTCTTGGGTGAAATTGGTGATAAGAAGACTGGGTTGAGGAAGTAACTTCATGAAATCTTCTTTATTTTTGCTTGAGTGGCTTATACAATGGTTATTGTTTTTGCATTGATAATGAAAGAGGTCTTTATCATCTTTGAAAACCCTCAACCCTTATAACTATTGAACTGCTACTTTAATATTAAATTTCTCTCTGGAAATACTTGAAATGCACTAATAATATCTATTATAAGCATTTAGAAGAGAAATCATGCTCTAACCTTAAATACTTACTCATTAATACCTATTTTGTAGTTGAAACACTGTCTAACTATATATATGTATACAACTGCAGGTTCACAATGAGTGCTTGAAAACGTTTGGTGGCCTTGATTACTAAGGCTTGCATGAATGCCTCAAGAAAGGGCTGTAAGAGGACACTTCCATTGTAGTAATTTTTTGCCTCCCCCATTATTATTGGTATGCCTTAATAGTGATATTTATTTATAACAATAAGTATAGTTAGAGGAAATATAGGTTTAGAGAAAATGCAAAGCACAATGATTGCTAAATATGGGTGATGGGGAATTAATTTTAATTTTCTTGTAAACTAGGTGGAAAATTGTTAGCAGTGTGAGGTACACACATGCAACCTAGGGAACATTTATAATACATATATTACTTCAATAAAATACAAAAAAAGATAATTGATATTAATTAGCATTGGGAAGTACATCCAGAAAGACTTCTTGACAATGTGGAGAATGTCGAGCTTATGGATTATTCATCCCCTCCTTTGTTACACATGTTCCCCTCCCATGCATAAGGAGATTGCACTCTTCAAAAGATGAACATGGAAGGGAATGAGAGGTAATTGGGTGATTCCCTCCCCACCTCATCACGAGTGTCTCTATCAATTTACTTTATTTAGCTAGCTTATCTCATTAGTGTTTTAATTGTCAATTTTAAAGGCCTTATTTATTAGGTTATAAATTTAATTCGAAGGTTTGGGTATCTTTATGGATGAGAAAAAAATTAATTAATTTATTATATGCATTGTTTGAGATCATGGGGCAATGTATCTCTTGGTCATGGAGTGTAATCCATCCATTGAACCACACATCACAACATAACTTAGCGTAGCTTGAACTAGTATTGTAAAGATCTATTTTGATTCAAGATACAATGAAATGGAAGTTTTGAGTCTTACTTTGATGTTAAAATCTTCAAGAATGGCTTGTTCCAAAGTTGTAAACTAGAAGATTTTCACATTAAGGTGAAATGTTTGAATTCTTGCAAGATTTATCCTAAATACACAGAATTTGTTGCTCAAACTCTTGCTCCTACCCTATGCAAGATATATTGGGGCAACTACTAGGCATGCCACCCACTATCACCTTAGTGGCCTTGCCTATTCACTTTAAGGCTAGAGTTCCAAACCTAAGTGGGTATTCCTAGGGGTCAAACTAAGTCTGATCATTATGTTGAGAAGGGGAGATTTAGGACTTGGTTTGACTAAAGGTTTGGAAAGATCGACACTATATTCTCTCAAGGGTAAAACACATCTAAGTATGAGTTAAGAGAATGCCAAAACATCAATGAGCTTATGAAAGATTAGACTCAGACAACAATGCTCATTCAAATTGCTTGGAGCATGAAGCATGTTTCTTTAAGTTAGAACAACATTAATGCAAAATAATAACAACAATGTGTATCACCATTCATTATTCACCATTTAAATCATTATAATTGTCATCTGAATATCATATGCCAAGAACCATTTGCAATTACGAGGACAGTGAGATAAGTGTGCAAAATTATGTTATTAAACCACGAGGAGAGCAATTAAATTGATCCAATGATTTATTTAACCAATGAAAAGAGAACAATAGTTATGGAAATAAACACATTTATGAGCACTCATGACATACCATTATCATTTAGATGTGTCGATATCTAATCAGGTGTAAACATAGATCAATGATGCAATAAAGGATGTCAAACTGTGGGATAATTCAGTGAAATAAACATGTACCAACAACAATGTGTTAATGGTTGAATTGCAGAGTTATACTATCCAAATAGTGATATTCATTCATGAGGATTATGCTATATACCATAAAGAAAAATGGTGCTTTAACAATTGGCTCAAGGCAACAAGTAAAGAGTACATAAATAACTAAAATGCCTTGTCAAACTCAGATTTCAAGCAATGGTGAATTTGATGTGTTTAATGTTAAATCCCATATACCATAAGAGCATGTTCATAACAACATTTACTAATATATTTTAGCACAGTTCTCATGTATTTATACCCGATTTTAATCATAGGCACATAGACAAGAAGAGATCACAAGCACTAGACACAAATGAAAGCATATAACCATGTAAATACGTGATTCAACCAATGATATTACTTGTTATTTTAAGCATGTACTATTAGCAATCAATGAAGCATAAACTTTGTAGTTTTAGACAACGTATAACCCTCAAAACAATGAAAAAAGGGATAATCTTATGGTGCTTAGTGAGGTCATTGGATCCTTGTTTACATCGATTTGTTATTATGGAATATATGAAGAAAGAATATGTTGAAACGATGCAAAGATAAGAATTATACCATCATCAAAGAACATGAACCTTAATCATTGTAGTTTAGATAGTGAACCAAACCCTTGAATAGTGATCAAAACGAGATAATGTTTGGCATTTTTACAAGGCTGTTAGGCATTCTTTAGTATTGATGTGTCTTTAAGAATTATCTAGAGAAAGGATATACCAAAAAATTGCATTTATAATGATGTAATCAATGAGAAATGTAGCCTTTGTCTAAGCATGCATTCATAATTGTAAACCAAAGACAAGGTTTAATGAAAATTAGCAAAGACCAAATCGTTGCACTTATTCCTTCATCTCTTTATCATATATGACTTTGTGAATTATGATAATGCTTAAACATTGCAAGAATTTGGTGATGAATGATCTACTTAAAAACTATACCACATGTTCAAAGCATTCAACCAAGGCAAACTCAACAGTAATCCAATATCATATTATTTCAAGGGGCGCCTCAAGTATGCAAGGGATAGATATTTAAAGAGATGAACAATGACACTTAGATCTAAAAACCCTTTATATGCCAACAACAAAAAATATTCCTTGAAGAACAAGTTAGCAAGTATGAGAAGCATTAGATATACCATTGAAAATTCTTATACCCGACCACTCTAGACAAAATATGAGAGAAGATTGAACCTTAGATTGCAAAAAAAGGGGGGCGAAGAAGGAATTTTTTTTTGGGTTTTGTGTGGTTGAAGAAAAGATAGACAAGTTCCTTAGGAAGGGTTACTGGGTCACTACACAAGTGTATGTGAGGCTTAGGGTTTTAAGATGAGGTAAAGTTGAAGGTACTTAGAGAGGATTACCTACCAAGCATGACCTAGAGAAAATAAGATTTTTCAAGGCTTGTATGGGGGGATCGATTGATCCAGGTGGATATCGGTGGCCACCCACCTTTTCCAAATGGCTCAAAACAATTTTCTGGCATGTTTGACAATTTACTATTTTTAGCAGGTTTTAACTTCCGGGGCCATTTTAAGGGCCCGAATGAAATTTTTTCGATATCAAGGTTCTCAATGATATCTAAAGGCATAATTAATCCCCC
>JASDQU010355808.1:1543-11990 GCA_032191745.1 Picea mariana
CCTAATTAACTAAATCACACTAAATAAATAATAAAAATAAATAAAAAAGAAGATTTTGACCAAACAACTGAGCCAAACTCCAGTATTTAAAACCAATTCTTCTCATCATCTAAACTCAGGCTCATTGTCCTGAAGATGGATCCTGATTTGGATCCGAAACGTCGACAGTCTACTGACAAAACTGTGGTCATTCCGATCAATCAAAAAAACCCCAACCACATAAATATTTTTAATCATATTGCACCTCATTAGTGTTTCCTGCCAAATCTATCTCTGTGAGCCTTCTAAATAATTCTTCTCTTTTCACTATGGCTTCATTGCATGCTTGGACAATATTACTCAAATTCTTGATCTTTTCTTTCCAACATGCATTCAGTTGTTTAATCCGACTTGGAGAAGGCAAATCTTCTTCTCTCCTTTTGAATTATGTCATGTTTGAGACTTTTATCCCAAATGGTAAAACAACATCCGTGTAGAATCCTTCTTCATTCTTTAAATCAGCTTGGAGATATTCATGAAATGCATGTTCCCTTGAACTGAAAGAAACAATATTTTTTGATACTTCCCATGCTTCTATTATCAATGACATTCTCTTTTTAATATTTTTCTCAACATAACTTCGGACCGCTGTGAGTAAACTTGAAGATCCATTTAACTTAATACCGGGTGTAGTTGGTTTGACCATTGTCAAAGGACTGGCTAGGATCGGAAGAGGCATCAAAGCAGTATCCAATTCTTTGATATTCTCTTTTAATTTAGCATTCTCAGCCTCTAAAACATCAATAGAGTCGTCGAGTGCGTCCTCGGTTTCCCTGTGGATTTTGGAAATTTGGGATGGTCGCATATACTTTAGGTCGACCTTTGAGTTGACCTTGCCCTTTTTATTCTTCTGGTCACTTCTTTCTACCATCAACTTTTTAGATTGTTTGTCAAAAACAACACTTTGTAAAGTGAAGGATTATTCTTCACTAAAGATCTCATTTCCAATGACTTCCAATAAAGAATCTTACTGAGCCATATGATCATGTTGTTCTATTGCAGGAAATATTTTTTCAATGTCTGCTTCTAGTTCCATATCCTCTAAGGAAAAGCCTTGGATGTCATTTTCTATAAGATTATCTTCTTCCTCTTGCACTAAGTTTTTTCTTTTCTTTCTCACGAGCAACTTGTGCAAACTCTCAATTTTTACAGGGGGGGGATTCTTCTCTCCTCCTCCACTAGAACTAATGTTGACAGTCTTTTTAATTGGGTGGGTCGTTGGAGCTCTGCTCCTGGATGTAGTATTCTTAGGAGTAACAACTAGAGATTGAACACTTCTTTCACTGGGACCTTTCCCCCTTTGCTTGTAAAGGTCATTACTGCTAAGTAATGTTTCTATATCGCCAACATTATGTACATGAGTGCTTTGGTTGTTACCCTCTTCTTCTTCGTTCAAGAGAGTTTGAATGAAGGAGTTATTGAAGTCCATTGAAAGCATACGTCCAACAAAGATTTTGTTTGGATCAAAACCTTTGATCTGTTCATCATACTTTAAAATCACATTGTTAAAATGATTTGCAAATTCGTCAATTTTATTTATATTTTTGAAAATGAACTCTCCAATCTTCCATGGCAGGGGAATAAACTGTTTTTTCCTTTTTTCATGGAAAAAATGTAACCATAAGTTGTATTGCCTCGCCACCTCTGTAATAAATAGTTTATCATATATGTAATACAAAAGAAAAGAAGGATTCTCTTTTGAGAAAAATATCCTTATGATACTATGATTCTCCATTTTCTCTATTGTCCCCTTTTTTTTCTAAAAAACTGGTAGCTTGATCAGATATCCTTGGAGTGTTTTCCCCCAACAAAATCTTTTTGAAGGCTGAAACAAAATTATTGTAAACTTCATAGAAAAACAGAGGGGTCTTATGCCTCCACAATGCATGATACCAAAAGGTAACTGGATCCGTTTCACAATTCACCCTTTTACCGATATTTAAGTTTGGGAATTGGCAACAATGCACAATAGAAAATATCAAATAAGAGGCTATAAATAATTCCCTGTCCTTTTTATAGTGTGATAACTGGGAGGATATTTCGATAGAAATAAGTTTTCCCCAATAAAAAAAGGCATGTTCTTGAACTGTAAAATATAGAATATATAAAATCATGCGAGAGATAGAAGCAATGTTTTCCTAACTTGTCACCCTAGTGAATAGCCATGTAATTTCTCGATAGGGATTTTTTAAAGACTCAACCTGGATTCTCGTTATGTTTGCTAGGATAGATGCATGATTCTCCAAATATTCTGGCAGGAGGTCAAGCCCATTGTTATATTTCTTCAAGAATTCTCTGTAATCTTCACCTTTGAAAGTAAGAGTCAACTATGGCAGCTTTAACATCTTGCGAAAAACTTGAGGTGAAAGAGAAATCTGAGAATGATCATGGAGTTGTATGATTCTTTGATTTGGTACGTACTTGTCCACACACCATGCAACGATTTCCTTACAATAAAAAACCTTATGAACACACCCAGCACGAACGATTGAAGATGTCCAAATTACATCTTTTTTGTGAAGGAGGAGAGGAATAATACCAATATGCTCTCAGCCATTGGAAGTCTTGGTATTCACGGCCAAAGATATTCATAGTATCACCACAAAACTTTTGTCTCGCTAATGCTACCATAGGTTGACATAACTCGATAATAATCTCAAATATATCTTTTTGGAAAGATAATGATGTTTTAATCCCTTGGAAAATGAATATTTAATGATATTTAATGGATAACTCCTCGAGCCTTTCGCCATTAATGACGATATTTTCGAGGCCTGCACAACAATTGTTATAGTTAAACAATACTTAATGCGTATAGGGAAAAACAACAAAAGGGTGGGGATGGGCAAGTGAGAATTCGAATAAGATTTCCGTGAACCCGCCAACCCGGGTACCCGCTAACCCATGGTTGTAGAGATGATAAAAAATATATTAAGTGTAGAGGAACGGTTGGTCGGACTCACATGTAAGAAGAATTAAATACTTTGGAGCCCGACACCTGCGACAAGGTTGATGGTCGAAATGTAGATCACAAAACTTGGGGTGCAAAGTGAAGGTCATGGAAAATGGAGAGTGAAGGCTTGAACCTGTGAACTCGCGAAACTAAAAAATGACTAAGTGTTAAAATGGACTTATGAAATAAGTAAGTGGGTGGAAATTAAGGCTTGCCAACCCGTGAACCCACCAACTTGCGAAACTGAAACATGACTAAGTATGGTAACCAGAAAGGGAGAAAAGAAGGGATAAAAGAAAAAAAAGGGATAAGGGGAGGTGTAGAAGAGGGAAAATAAATGGAGTAAAGAAGTGGGGAAAATAGAATGCGGAAGGAAAACATGGAAGCAAAAAATGGTCTCAACAACTTGCTCCAACTGTGGGATGATAACCCCTTGTGGGTTGTCAAGAATCCAGAATCTTTATGACCATATGATTCTATCTTTTGGGCTATGGAGTCGAATAGTAAGGATGTACAAAATAACAAATAAAAAAAACTATGTACAAGGGAATAAGAAAATTTCAAGCGAAGAAAATTTTCAAATGTTTCCCATTAACATGCAACATTAACATTTTCCCCTTCATATCTTTGAGCATATAAGCATTAAAACCCAAAATCTTCTCAAGGACATATGGTCCAACCCAAAGTGCTTCAAATTTTGTGTGCATCGATGGTTTCTCCTTATCTTTGTTCCAGAGTAACACCAATTCACCCTTTTGAAAATTCTTTATGGTTTCACTCTGACCAAAATATTTTTTGATACTTTGTTGTCTCTGAGAAGTTTTATACAAAGATTTACATTGTTCTTCCTCCAATTTCAATAATTGGTTCATTCTCTTTTGCATAGGTGAACTATCTTTTGCATCCTTTGTATTGACTACACAAGTTAAGACATTTAACTTGAGGCTAATTGGAAAATTTTCTTCTTTCCCATAAACCAACGTATACAGAGACATCCCAGTGTTGTCTTTTAGAGTCATTCTGCTCACCCACAGAGCATTTGCCAATTTCAAATGCCAATTCTTTTGCTTCTTATCAATAGTTTTCTTCAATATCTGAATGAGTTTTTTATTGGTGGATTATGCAAGACCATTTCCTTCTGGATAATAATTTTATGACTGCTCCATGACAATTCCATATTCTCCATAAAATTATGTAAGTTTTGACTCGATGAAAATTGAACCATTGTCAGTAATAAATTTTTCTGGGACACCGAACTTTGACAAAATATTATTCTTGAGAAAATTAAACAACTCTTTAGAATCAACCTTTTTTAATGCTACTGCTTCTGGCCACTTTGTAAAATAATATGTAGCGATGAGGATATACATGTGTACTTTTCTTGATTTTGGAGTTATTGGTCCAACAACATCGAGTCACCATTGGGAAAATAGTTGTTCTATAGATATAGGTTGTAATGGCATTGTATATTTTTTCATTTTCCCTGAAAATTGTTGACAAGATACACACTTGCTTACGGTAGTATATGAGTCCTTAAAAACTAATGGCCAATAAAACCCAACTCTTATTATTTTATGGGTCGTGGCGGTAGGCACAAAATGTCCACCATATATACCTTCATGGAATTCTTTCATCAATTCTTGAGCTTTCTTTTCATCAACACATCTCAACGATATTCCATCATAGTTCCTCCTGAACAATATATCGGTAATCGATACATATTGAGTTGACTTCATTTTCAATTTTCTTCGCTCCTTAGGGTTCATGGTCACTAGAAATTGTCCGGACCTCAGGTAAAATATAATATCTTTATACCATTATGAAACTGTCTTGGGTTCTCCTACAGAAATAGAAATTACTGCATCCAAAGAATCACTATTTGCAATGAGCTTACATAAACCTTGTTCTTTAACTGCTTTTAAAGGCTTAATTTCAATATTATATTATTGAATCTTCGCCAACTAATTTGCCCATTTTCCTTCTCTCAATTGTTGATTTAGAAGCATATTCATAGGAGAGGATGGAACGTATGCAATGACATGCGAATTTAATATATAAGTCCGAAAGTGCACCACTGATTTTACAAGAGACATGGCTTGCTTCTCCAATTCTGAATATCTTAATTCATAATCATGAAGGGTCTTGCTCATGAAACTAATTGGCAATTCTTCACCCTTGGCATTTCTCTGAGGAAGAACAGATGCCACAACAATTTTTGCAGCGAATGAATAAATTATGAAGTCTCTTTGGAAATCTGGGCTAATGAGGATTGGAGCTGTAGTGATTGCCTTTTTGATATTATTAAAATATTCATGTGCATCCATGGTCCATTCAAACATTTGGTCCCTTTTCAACAATGAATTGATCGGCTTCACAATACTTGCATAGTCAAAGACAAATCTTCGTACAAAGTTGATTTTGCCAAAAAATGATTGAACTCCCTTCTTAGATGATGGGGGGTTAAGTTAATTTCTAGCTTTAAATCTCTCTAGATCAATATATATTCCTTCCTTACACAGAATACGACCCAATAATTTGTCTTCAATTATATCAAATAAACATTTTTTTGGATTTAAAGAAACACCATATAACCTGCACCTGTCAAAAACTTTCCTTAGGTGATGAATGTGATCGCTCCTCATTTTTTAGTGTACCATTAAATCATCTTGGTAATCCACCACGAATTTTCCTATCAAACCCTCAAAAGCATGATCCATAACCCTCTGAAATGTAGCTCCTGCATTTTTAAAACCAAAGGGCATCTGAGCATATGCATGTGTCTCCCAAGGTGTTATGAACGTTGTCTTTTCCCTGTCTTCCTCAACAACCAGGACTTGATTATACCCAAAAAAAGCATTTAACGTGGACATGCAAGTTGATCCCGTGACTTGTTGGAGGAGAAATTCCATGTTATGCAAAGGATAATTATCCTTTACACTTGATTTATTAAGGTCCCTGAAATCTACATACACCTTAATCTACCCAATCATTTTTCTCACAACCAAAGGATTTGAAAGCCAATCAGAATGTCTAATGGGGTATATTATTCCAACTTTCTTTAATTTTTCCAATTCAACCTTTACCAGTGGTTTCAATTTGGGGTTCATCATCCTTATTTTCTGCTTGACGGGCTTTTTCCCTTCTCTCAAGGGAATAATTTGTTGAAATATTGTTTTATCATATGCCTTCAAATCATCATAACTCCATGTGAACACATCAAGATATTCTTTAAATAGTGCGACATATTGATTGACTTCGTCAATTGTGCAATCAACTCCCAAAATGACATATTTTGGGGAACTATCAGTTCCAATATTAATCTTTCTTGTTTCTTGGACCTTTCAGAGTGATACTTCTTCTAAGAGGTTCTTAGCACGATCGTCTCTTGTAAAAAGAGACTCAGATTGAACACAATTCTTTGTAACAACAGTTATGTCATTATCCTCATCTTCATCATCATTCACCAAAAAATTTTCTAATTCTTCATCATTCTCAAACACTTGTTAATACTCCTGATTGTCAGGTACAAAAGGTCGAAATATTCTTTTTACTTGAAAATATGTTTTTCTCTTAACTTCATCTGGGTTTGACAATGAAGACGCCAAAGCTAATGAATATTCCTTCTGATTTTTATCCCTTGGGATGAAAGAGATGTTGAAAGAGCTGAAAGCTTCCATCAATTCATTATCTCTTTTGAAATATAATTTGAGTCTTTCCTTTTTAATGTTATATCTTCTAGTAACTTGATTTATTACCAACTTAGAGTCGCCAATCACAATTAAATGTTCTATCTTCATTTCTTGTGTGAGAATCATTCCTTGAATCAAAGCCTCATATTCTTCCTCAGTATTGGTGCACACAAATTCAAGTCTGATAGCATGTGGATGCACAATCTTTTCTGGGTTTATAAGGACGATTCCAACTCGACTCCCAGAACTTGAGCAAGCTCCATCAAATGACATCCTCCAGTAACCTTTAAAATGGTTCTTTTGATCCTCGATGTCTTCAATTTGTTCCATGTCTAGGACAACATAGTTTATGATTCCAATATCTATATAATCTTCCATTAGTTCATTATCCTTCTTTTTGAAAGAAAACAACCTCTTGGGTTCACGAGGGACCTTAATCATTGCTCCTTATTTATTTGGAATCATCATGCAATTTCCATCACTCATTATGTAGCCTTTGATCATAGATGACCAATCTCTTCCTAAGACAACTCCATATGCAGGAGGACGATCTACCACAACAATATTGAATACTGTAATAATATGAGGAGCCACAGTGATCCAAGCATAAAAATCTTTGATTTCCCCATAAGCTGGCACATGTCTGGAATCAATTACATATATACTTTCACATGTTTCATAATATTTGGTGCAACTCATATTGAATGCCTCCATGACTGCCAATGGCATAATATTATTGGTCACGCCAGTGTCAATTAAACAAATATGAAGTGCAACATCATGATTTTTAATTGAAATATAAAAAGGTGGGACTTTACCTCTCAACTTGGCAGTTGATGTGTTCTGGATTTGCTTTGGACTTATAACAACGACCTCCATTCTTCCAGATGGATCATCCAACAATCTCAGAATATTCTCCCTCCGTTGAGGGATCTTTACCACTTCTGTGAAAGGAAGAGTTATCCTCAGCTTACTCAAATCCTCTACAACATTGTATTTCATCTGGGGAGGGTTTGACACCAGGTTTTGTTTCTTGCTTCCAGTGTTATTTATCACATTTTTATTGTCCTCTTTTTCATTTACCTTTTCTTTCTCGGAAACATCCTTATTTTTGGATTTGTTTACAAACACCTGTGTTTGGGAAACATTCTCTTGTGAGTCTGGGTCATTGTCTCCTTCTTCAAATATATACATGGATGTCTTGCATCCGTCCATCTATACAGTTTCAAAATTTTCATCAGGTAAATAATCATTTTCTTGCTCAGTTATTTGCTCATGATATGCCTCATCCAGAACAACTACATTTGGGATTGGTTTCCTAGGAACCCTTTGACTTTGTTGATTATCAGTGTTTTCAAACCTGACTCTATTTTCTTGGGGAAGGTTCCTTCTCTGCTCTTGAACCAACATTCTCATATTTGCTACATAATTATCAGCCCTTCTTAATCTGGTTATCTCATTTTGCATTTTCCTGATGGTTCTATTCATTTGTGCAATCTCAATCCTTTTCTTAGTTTCTTGTGCCGCAACATGGTATACCTTCACATATGGTATGGTTCCCTTAAAAAATCATCCTCCAGTGGCTTGATTTTGAATTTGTTGTGGTTTTTGTTTTTTGTTCTTTCTCGAACTGGAGGCTCCTTGATCATCGATACTCAGGCTTCTCAGTTGCCTCTGTACTTTTCCCAGGATAATATCGGGATCAACACCCGTCTCAATCATAATTTATTCCATCTCCATGGATTTAATCATTGCTTCCTCCAAGGTATCCATTTGGGATGTTCTGATAGCATATTTTACATTTGGGGGCATCACATTCTTATAACAACCAAGTATCATTGGGTCATTCAACTTTTTATCTTCTATAATCTTACTCAAAGTTTTATTGAATATGAGATTGAAATCTTGTATTCTCTCATTCTTTCTCAAACCAATCTGGGTGAAATTAGTGAGAAGGGTATGATATGCAATTGGGGGAGCGAACATAGTCATAAATATGGCTTCAAGATCATTGAGTGAACCAATTAATCTAGTGGGTAATGCCATATACCATTCATAAGCTCATCATGATAAGGTTTGAAGAAACAACCTTACTATCACATCATCATATTCAACACGATGAAAATCACAAACATCTAGGAATAAATCAAGGTATCTTTTGGCATCAATTGTTCTCTCTCCAGGAAATTCTTTAAAAGTACCCTTAGGAAGAACCGGGAGGTCATGTTGCTCACCTCGAAGATATAGGGGGGAATCTCTTAATCTTCTTCGGTTTCCAAATATTCTCCCTTCTTGATTTCTTCCACCACCTCCTCGACCTCCTTCTCTTTCTTCATGAGGTTCTCTTTGTGGTTCTCACGTCTCTCTTCATTCCTTCTCAGCATATCTGAAGGTATTTCAGGAATATTTTTTTTCACTTCCCAAAATACACAGTTGCTTGCTCTTACTTTTGGTAATGGGTCCATTGTATTCATCCAACTTCAATTTTGACCTTGTTCTTGTGATCTTCGATCTTGTCTTTCGTCTCTTCTGTATTGTCGTTCCTCTCTCCTATGTCTTTGGAGGATTTCTCTTTCTTCTTCTTGGACCAAGGTCTGCCAAGATCTTTCCAATTCTTACCCGGTCTCGGTTTTCATTATTACCAAATTATATAGTTGATGCAAAATGCTTCGTTGATTATTCAATCCAATTTCTAACTGGGGTTGATCAACCTGAGGCCAAGTCATGTATTTTCAAAGAAATGATAAACCATATTTTAAATTTTCAGTTCGTTTTCCCCAGTACGGTTGCCAAAAATGTTCACGCTTGAATCTGTCATGATCGAAATGACAACCTCACAAGGATATAAATCCTCTTGGGTTTTTATAGAGGTGGTACTCCTCTCTATTTTATGATAATCTTTGAATTCTAGATTTCCAGAATGATATAGGACTTTGAGAAAGTCCACCGTGGTATTCAAAGAAATATAAAAGTTGCAAAAAACAAAATTATTTATTTTAAAAAGAATTCCCGAGAGATGACCAGGAACCTCATACATCACACATTTGAAAACACAAGCAAAATTTCCTCACATCCATCATAGTTAAAATAAATATTTTTGATCACACATAAAAATAAAAGAAAATGGTCTGTACGCATAAGATAACATTAATAGAGTAGACACATGTGGAGCTCAAATGAAGAAAAAGTTGAATTTTCACTATGTTAGGCTCAAGCATGAGGTTTATTTTATTTAGCATGTACTTGAACCATAAACAAATGCAACTACACCATATACAAGTGTTGCAATAACCAAGATCACAAGAAGAATTACCATGCACAAGAACACAAGAAATATCCTTGGAAAACCCTTCTCAACAAGGAAGAAAAACCCAACAATACTTTGCTATATTCTCAAGAGAAGATCCCCCAACCATAAACCTTAGATGCACACAAGAGGGTGCTTCTACAACCTTGAAACTAGAGCCCAAGAGAGGTGTGCACTTCAACCTTACAAGTAGGTCTGAAATTTCCAAATGACAAGTGACAGGTGCAAGAGTGTGTTTCCTCAATGGGGAAATCACCTCTATTTATACAAGACCAGACACAACAATAGGTGTGTCTATTGGCACAATAGGGTCGACCTCAATAACTCATAAATATAATTAATTATTACAATAATCATTAATTATCTTTCACATATAGTGGGGCTGACTTGTACCCTTTACATCACAATTAGGGTTACAAGTAAATCTTACACTTAGACAATATAACAAGGGATCTACAC
>JASDQU010355809.1:0-11990 GCA_032191745.1 Picea mariana
CATCTTGGTGTGCACATATTTTGTGACCAAGTGGGTAGAGGCAAAAGCCCTATATCAAGCAACTGAGAAATCAGTGATTGAGTTTATGTATGAAGAGATCTTTACTTGCTTCGGTGTTCCACGAGAAATTGTTACCGACCAAGGTGCCCAATTTACTTCCAAACTGATGAAAGAACTCACAGAAAAATATGGGATCAAACACTGTAAGTCCTCTCCATACCATCCACAAGCCAATGGGCAAGTGGAATCTACAAACAAAGTTCTGGAAGCAATTCTGACCAAGACCATACACTTACATCATAAATATTGGGCAGATAGACTTCCAGAAGCTTTATGGGCATACAGGACTACATGGAGGAATACCACTAGTCATACTCCTTACGAGTTGGTATTTGGTAAACAAATTCTCCTTCCCATAGAGTTTCAGATCCATACATTCCACCTAGCAACAGAGTTGGGGCTGGATTTGAGTGAAGCACAGAATCAGAGGGTCATGCAACTTAATGAATTGGGAGAAATGAGGCAGGATGCTCTTCAAAGGACCATCCTTGTGCAAAGTCAACGCAGCAAGTGGCATGACAAATACATCAAGAAAAAGCATTTCCAACCAGGGGATTGGGCATTACTTTTCGATTCCAAATACAAAACTTTTAAAGGGAAACTTACCACAAGATGGTTGGGGCCTTATGAAGTAGAAACTGTTTTTGATAACGGTTCTGTTAGGATTAAAACCATAGATGATTCTCAGAATTCCTTTGTAGTGAATGGACATCGATTGAAAGTGTACAACAAACCTCTGTCAAAAGATGATTTCTTACAGGAAGTTGCCAAGAAAACAGAACTAAAGATAGTGGGAGAAGATTCTTCTCCTCCTGCTGATCTTTGATCATTCATGCTGTTTTAAAATTCTGTAAATAATAGATTTTTAGCAACAAAAAAAAATAATAATAACATATAATAGAAAAAACATTTATTTTCTTTTCTTGGGATGTGTTGATCTTTTATTTTCAGTTTTACAGGTTTCTCAGAGCAAGTACAGAACTGAATTTTATCACCCTCTCACAACAGGTAAGAAGGTAAGACTGCTTTATTTCATGGAATTTCCTTGTCAATATAACTGACTTGTTCTGAAACAAATAAATTTGAGCTTGTTTGCTCCCTTTGACTGCTCATTAAAGTATGAAAGGGGCATTTATCAGGAAGGATTATTCTTTACCGGACCTGGTGAATTATTATGGGAAAGAAACCCCCCTAGAGTCTTCTTTTAGCATTTCCTCAGACTCTCCAAACATGAGGAAGCAATGAGCATGCACTCACTTGGGCTCATAAAATCCACAAGTAAGTGATTACTGTTTCAAAAAAATTATGTCTACAAGATTTCTATCTGCACTCGCGTTGGATGATGTGGAATACGTTAAGGTCCACCTTCCAACAAATCTCACTCCATCGACATCAACACCTTATCTGGAGCAGAGATTAGAGATTATTTAGCACCCTGGACTCTGCATGCCTCAATGGCAGATGTCCTTGCTAACAACTCTGGGAATACACCAATGTCTCTTGGTTGATAGATCCTACAGGTGACTCGACGCCGATACCTCTATTCGTACCTGTTAGGATGTGCTGTAGGTACCTTGAGGCCCATTGACATCACTGGTGGGTCATCTCGCATCGGTTAACAACATTCACTAATGGCCGGTAATCCGGTGATTTCTGTTTGTTTTCGACTCCAGAACATTCATTCACACAAACCAGAATTGTACCAGGGGAAGAGCTTTGAAGCTGTTCAAGACATGATTTCAGTTGATCTTTTTCAGGACAGAATAAAAGCCAGGTTCAGGGATCCTCATCAAATAATTTTCTACTATAAACAGGAAGTTTTTCGCAACAGGATATATTGGGTAAAATTTCTCTGCAAGATTCCATCAATACCAATCAGTACCAGCACAGAATTCATCAGTTACAGGTTCATTAGAAATACCAGAGCAGCTACAATTTTCGCGCCCTTCAAATCCAGACTTGACTTCAAAAGAAAATTCTACAGCAAGACTTGCATAACAATGGGATAGGTAATTTAACTCAGGCATGTTTAGTTCATATTGATTTACTGTATTAATTTGAATACTAATAGTTTGAACTAAGGGTGCCTTGATTACTCCATATTGTTTCATCATTTCCATGACCTGTACCTAATGAACTAACCTACCATGACATTTCATGTCATAAAAATGCACCACATTCCCGGAGCTGAGTTCGACATGACTCATATATGATCATACCCTGCACTTACGTACGGCTATCATCATTTTTCCACACGCCATCGATCCCCACGACAATTCAAATATTCTCATATGATTTCTCTCCCGACTACATTCCCCATCACATCCTCTCCCTTCGTCGCCCTTGTTCAAATTTCACTGCTCACCCATATACCTCCTCTGTTATATCAAGTGTAACCATGGTGGCAAATCTCCATGAACCGGAGACATACGCAGACCTAGAGGTCCTTCCGGAGTACGAGGCAACTAGAGATATTTTTAAGAAAGCGGGTTGGGAGTTGTTTATAAAGAAATTCGACGAATATAACGATGCAATTACGCTCCAATTTTCTCTGCATTTTGAGGGTGGGGTTGCTAAAGTGGGCGAGCTCGAGTTCGAAGTCACGGAGAAGTTCATTTCAGAGTAAATTCAATTGCCCACCACTAGCCAGAGATGGACAAAGGGTCAACCTATTGACAAACAGCTCTGCACTCAGCTTTTGAAACCACAGTATCGGGAGACACAGTGATCTGAGGGAACCTCGTGGTCATGGTTGGAACCACAGTGGGCTCAATTGTTAGACATCCTCCAACGTTACCTCACGTGTGAAGGACGGTACACCATCGTATTTCCCTGCCATGCCCGACTCTTGTTACACTTCAAAGGTAATCCTCTGAACATACCTTTCTTTCTATTGAAAAGTTTGAAAAAGATGGCCGAACAGGTACGAAAGGACAAAGATTTCCGTGGCAGTCTATTTCATTTCGGTCTTATTCAGATTTTGATTAAGTTTGCACTGTCCAAAACGCAAGAAACTTGGGACATGTTCACTCTCAAAACCCTAGCCTCTGCCAAGTCTAAATATAGGAGTGTTAAGCCTACTCCCGCACAAAAGAAATTGAAATCGAGGAAAAAGAGGGTTAAAACCTCGACCAAAGTCTGTGATAACCCTAAGAACCTACCTGATAGCACAGTTGAAGCCAATACTGGGGACCTGGATTCAGAACATTCAATGGGTGCTCATGGGTCTGACGGAGTAGAGACCAATAATGAAATTGTGAAGAATACCACTCCTATAGAGGCACATGTTGACATTCCGAGTTCTCCCTTAGCTGCTGAGAACATAATTGATGTGGAGGAACTGGCAGAATTGACTAACAAACCCAGGAGGAATCCAAAAAGAAAATGTAAGAGCACGTTATCCGGTATGGATAACTTTGTACCCATCTATCCACCACAGGAGAGGTTAGAAAGTGTGGCTAGTCAGGAGGAGGCTCCAGAGCCCTCCGAAATGACTTGGACTCTGTCCCAATTCATTCGAAAAAACTGTAAAGTGGATCGACAGGCTAATGTGCCCAAAGGAATTGAGCAGAACGAGCCAATTCAAGTACCAACAGGTACCCCTGCTTGGATACAAAGAGAGTTCACTCCTAAAACCGATCCAGTTGACACTTCTGCACTCAGTCCAGCTCATCCAGATCCAATTGACACCTATGAACAAATTCCAAATGCATTCACTCCTGAATTCAGTTCAGACCATAATTCTGATAGATTTAACACCCCTTCTCAAAGTCTAGATGAGTTCACTCATGCATCTAGTCCTCAACCACAACCAGGGCAGGATCAAACATTTGAAACACATTGTGAAATTTCTTCCAGTCGATCCTTGAAACCAATGGTAGCGAGACTAGAAAGCAGGAACAACAGGTTGAAAGAGAAGCTCCATGAGTACACTGTATTGGATCGACATATAAAAATAGAGAATGAACTCATGAAAGTCAGGGTGACTAACCTCTTGTCCAAAATTGACAGATTGAAATAGAGAAATAAGGGTCTTTTCCGAAGGAACAGGAAACTACAAAATACTACCAGAAAGCATATTATAATCAACCGAGTCCTCAAGAAAGAAATCAGAAATATGAAGAAACAGGAGAGGTTACAAATGTTGGTTGCAGCTGTTGCAACCCTCTGATTGCTACCAGTCTTTGATTTTTTTGTTGCCTGAGGACAGGAAAAGACTTCAGTGTGGGGGCATGTTGGTCTCCAGTTTTGATCACGTTTTTGCCTATATTATATCACAAAGACCTACATATCCATACCCAGTACCACCCCTTCCGGATTTGTTTTGACACAGTTGACATCTCTTTACCACTCAATGGGGTTACTCAAGGTATCTTTACATTTCAAGCTATTTTTTATGCATTTTGATGCTTTAAATTAATATTGAAACTAATGTGGCTTGAGCTAGGTACTATTTCTATTTTCAGGATTTGCCAGTACCAGGTACCAGCTCATACCCCGTGGAGATACCAATGAAGCCGCTCAAGATCTACGCGTTATGGTCAAAATGGGAGACAGCGAGATCTACATGACAGATGGAGTCATCGCTCATATGATGATTGAAGGCACAATGATAGAGATGAGTCATTAATCTTTCATGATTCACACTTCATGACACTACGTGTCACGAAGATGTGAAGACCGTTTTAAACTTGATTCCAAGCTATTTTCGGATCGGGGATCCATTTGTTTTTATGTATTTTTCTTTAGACTGTTATGGAGGGGGATCTATATATAACCAGGGGGTCACTCCTAAGAGACGGTTGGATTATGCTATGTTATGAAATACATTTCTAAATATAATCTATCTTGCATTATGTTATTTCACTCTCGTATGATTTGAGTTGTTTCTGTGAGTAAATAGAACATGAGGTATACACAGTGGTTGCGTAGAATGATATAGTTAGTTCTAGTTGTTCCTCACAGCGTTTGTACCTTTTGGTTGGGCCCGCCAAACAGGTTCAAGTCGCTGCTTTACTCATAGATTTAGTTTATTTCAGTGTTATAGTATTTGCATGCATGATAGCATAAAGTGTGAGACTTAACTTGTTCAGGATAATGCTTAATTGTTCTCCAAACTGTATCGTTTCCAGCATATTGATATCTGCTATGTTGATGAGCATTGAACATATGATCGATTCCTGTAGAGTTTAGAGAACGAGTTAGGTTGCTTGGATTGTAGTTTTCAATTCGAACATAACTTAGAGTTTGAATGAACTTTGCTTTGTTAGATAGTTAGACTACTCTGCTTAGTTAGGGTAGATGGGTTGCCATTAAATTAGAGGAAGCTTCCGGTACTAGTAGGGTAAGTAGGTTGTTTCTCTGTTTTCCTGTAGACAGATTTAGATTCATTTTTGATGCTCAGATTAAATGCATTTTAGGAAATACTCTTTCTGTCATGGCTTAAATAGGAATGGTGATGATAGATGATTAAACATAGTGGTAGAATAGTCTTGTGAAGTCACACTTTTGAGTAGAAATAGAAGCACCAGCATGTAAGCATAGGACTGTTTTCTGCTGATGAATTAAATAGGAGATGCTAAGTTTCAGGATAATCATTAGGATTCAAGTTCTCAGAGTGAGTTGGTTTTTTCTTCTAAAGATAGTTTTTAAGTAGGGATTAGAATCTTACCTGCACATACAGTGTAGCAGCTCGAAGTTTACTTACCCTGGTTTGACAATTCAGTGTTTCAGGTCATTAAAATATTTAATATTGCAGCCTGACAGTTAGGAATTCCCCAGGTGGTTAGGTGAACCTATCTTACCAACTAAACCGAGATCCAAAACCCCAAAGGCCGGAGCCATGAAGAATCGAGAACCATAGATAGAGGGATCCTTCAGGTTCTTTCTCAGCTATCAATATATTGGGGACACATGGCACTAGCCCCTTTAGTTCGAATATTGGGTACTTCAGGAGAAAAGAGGAGTTGCATCGAAAAACTCTCGAACGTAAAATCCCCAAGGTAACAGAGCCATAAATCTATAAATCTATGTGGTTGGATCTCGACTGTGAGATCTCAAGAATGTTAGAAGGTTGTTAGTCTGGGGTGACATGGTGCAATGATGTCACCCAGGGTGATGTGGACCCCATATTGGCATTCCACGTCTCACCCGGATTCATGTGCATCACATACCCTATAGGCTCATTGGAACGTAACATGTGTCACACTGACCCCTCCTATGTGTCAATTCCTAGTATGTGTTCGCCTAGCTGACATGGTTGGTGAAGCGACTGGGACTTCGAGACTTCGGGACTCTAGAGGATTTGGGACGTAGCATTCTAGAGAGACTAAAAATGTCTGAAGGCCAGAGCCACGTGGAAATCTTCCAGGACTTCGGGAGGTCTCGTGCATAGATAGAAAGGAGACATTCAACACCAAAGTGATGAAATCTAAATTCCCCGCTAGCATGTGGTCAGACGAGGGTTAAGCCAATTGTCATATTGATTAATGGATGGACCTTCCCTACGTGAGGTAGGAACCAAGAGATGATACTAATGAGATGAATCCACGGGGGTGTCACATGGTCCTCAACCAATGAATGCCTGAAGAACTTCTTGAATCCATAAGATATAAACCAAGGGTCAGTTTATAATCCAGTAGCAGTCGTTAGAAATCTACGTGCAAGAAGAAGAGAATGAATCATCTCAGAGAGATGATTCGAGATGAGTTAGTTAAGGAAAAATGAATTTATGATGCCCCACCCCTTAAAATAGTATTAAGGAGGCGGGTGTGTTACAAATTGGTATCAGAGCATGGTTACAACACTTGGATTGCTTGGGCTTATGGACGAGTTGCGTAAAAACCATATTTAAAGAAATTTAAGGGTGACGTCCTACCTTACCACTTTCGTAAAGAGTCTAGTTAAACTCTTCCTGAAGAAAAGATTGAAAGATTTCTATTATGTGTGTGTATTTAAGAAATATGAACTATGTGTTGTTCATGAACTAGTAGATTGTTAGCTAACAACAAGTGTTTTTTTAGCACTCAAGTAGCCAGTGAATCGCGGGAAACTACAAACATAAAGGATGGTGACGTGCCATGAAGTGGGGGATGGCTCCCACAATAGAGACGAATAATATGATGAGAGGAGGGCAGTGGAGACCCCTCTAGATATAGATGAAACTGTAAGGAGCCTCATGGTTGAATTACAAAGTTCCAAGTCCGACAATGAGAGATAAAGGAGCAAGAAAAATAAACAAAAATTAATGTAGTCTTGTTGCAGAGCTCATCCAATATACAGAGGCAGCTGCAGCATGGACCTGCAACCAGCCATGTGGACTGACGACATACAAAGAGAAGTAAAATTCCACTTGAGATACGAAAACGTGGTCCCATAAGTGGCCACACTAGGAGGATTACCTCGAGGAAGGTCCAACCTAGAGACAGGGAACACTCATTTCGAAGAGTCTTCTGGAAAGGAAACTGGAAACTCTGAGGGATGTTCTAGTAGAAAAACTAGCTCACATTCTCAAAGGAAAGGAAAGAAGCGAAAGCATTCCAAAATTCATGACCCTAAAGAGTTTAAGAAATCCAAACCACCCTCTTTCAATGGAGAGATTGAGAAAGGGGAATAGGCAGAAGCTTGGCTGCTTGGTTTAAGGAAGTACTTCAGAGTCCATGACTACTCTAAAAACTTGAAGGCTCGAATAGCCATCTTCAACCTGAATGGAAAAGCTTCCACTTGGTGGAAAGACCTTAAGAATGTGAAAGGAATCAAAGAAGAGGACTTATCATGGAAATAGTTTGAGAAACACTTCAAGAAGAACTATCTGTCAGAGAAATAATTTGATGGGAAGACTAAGAGGTTGTATGAACTCAAGTTGGGACAGCTCATCATAGAGGAATATGTCAATAAATTCCTTGAGTTGTTGAGGTATGTACCCTACATATAGGATGAAAAGGAAAAACTGCAACGATTTATTAGTGGGTTACCTCAAAACTACCAGAATAGGATTGATTTTGACATGCCAAAGACCTTAGAAGACACTATCTAGAAGGAAAGGTATTGTTAGGAAAAGTTTGGGAGTTAGACAGAACCTTGCAAGGACTGGAAGAATAAGAGTAGTTTGGGATTCAATAAGAAGGGGTTAAAATCCTCAAGATTTAAGAACAATAGGAAG
This sequence comes from Picea mariana, assembly GCA_032191745.1. Taxonomy (NCBI): domain Eukaryota; kingdom Viridiplantae; phylum Streptophyta; class Pinopsida; order Pinales; family Pinaceae; genus Picea; species Picea mariana. The sequence continues at coordinate 8,222 of JASDQU010355809.1, forward strand.
GAATCTAGGATAATCCTTCCTACTAGAAGTGTATATCAGAAAAATTTCCCCTCCTAGAGTGGAAATAAACCTTTTGGAGCAACCCTGGGAAAGAATGATAACCCAAAGAAGGAACCCTTGAAATGTTGGGGTTGCGGAGAAGCACATATACTGAGGGATTGTCCACACAAACAATGGAATAGTAGGAGAATCTACAATATCCAAGATTCTACCATAGTCAGTGATGTGGCTAGGAGCATGCCATGAATTTATACATCTTTGGATAATAAACAAGTTGACCACCAAGATTCAGTGGTGGAGATGGAAGGTATGATCACCAACCATCTAGTTTCTATTTTAATTGACCCTGGTTCTAATTTGAGTTATGTGGCTCCTTAGATGGTTGATAAGATGGTTGATAAATGTAAACTACAACTAGTTAGACATGTTAAGCCATGGTTGGTACAACTAGCCACTAGAACCAAAATAAAAGTAGCATAGGTCATACCATCTTGTTAGTTCATCATGGATGGATTGCCCACCCAAGTGACCCTTAACATACTTCCCCTAGGATTTTATGACCTGTTAATTGGTATGGACTGGTTAGCCACTTATAAAACCAAATTGGATTGTGACCATAAAACTTTGGAGTGTGAGAATGAAGAAGGGAGAAAAATGACCCTCCAAGGGTTTCAAAAGCCTGTCTTCGTGAGACGAATGTCAGCCCTTCAAATGAAAAAGTATTGCAGAAAGGGATGCTCTCTATATGAAATACATGTGTTGGAATCTTTTGAGGATGACAAACCGAACCTAGAGGACCACCCCATATTAAGAGAGTATAGAGACGTGTTTCCAGAAGAGGTATCGTGTCCACCTTGGGAAGAGACATTGAATTCTCAATAGAATTTGTACCAGGGGAAGTGTCAGTGTTTAGGACAACCTATAGGAGGAGTACACCCGAGCTAGTTGAGATCAAGCTACAGCTAAAGGAAATGATGGACAAAGGCTACATCTGGCCCAGTGTGTCTCCATGGGGAGCACCAATCTTGTTTTTGAAGAATAAATATGTCACACTCTGACTGTGCATAGACTATAGACAACTCAATAAGACAACCATAAATAACTAGTACCCCTTACCAAGAATCGATGACTTGTTCGACGAATTAGGGGGTGCTTCCATTTTCTCAAAGATTGACTGAAGGTATGGATACCATCAAGTATGAATCAAGGATGAAGACATCCAAAAAACATCCTTCAGGACCAGATATGGTCACTATGAATTTGTGGTCGTGCCATTTGGATTAACCAATGCCCCCGCCACATTTATGTGCTTGATGAATAATGTACTAAAAAAATTCTAGACAAATTTGTATTGGTTTTCATTGATGATATCCTAATCTAATCCAAGAACAGAAAGGAGCATGAAGAACATCTTAGACTTGTACTTCAAGTACTAAGAGAGTATCATCTCTATGCTAAGTTTAGCAAGTGTGACTTTTTCCAGAAGCAAGTCCATTACTTAGGCCATGTTATTTCTAAAGAAGGAGTGGCAATATACCCTGACAAGATCATATCTATTATGGAATGCAATACCTCAAAGGATGTATCTGATATCATATCCTTTATGGTCTTAGTAGGATACTATAGAAGGTTCAGAAAAGGATTTTCCAAGATTGGTTGTCCAATCATTGCCCTTCAGAAAAAGGGGGTTAAATTCACTTGGGCATCAGAATGTGAAGAACGATTTTTGGCACTGAAATACCTTATGACCCATGCACCCAAGTTGAAGAATGTAGACCCTGATAATGACTTCCTCATGTGTACATATTCTTGCAAGGAAGGACTCGGAGGAGTCCTTATGCAAGAAGGACATGTAATTTTCTACGAATCCATAAAATTGAATGAGCATGAAATCAATTATGTGACCTGTGATCTAGATTTGGCTTCCATAGTGCATGCTTTAAAAATGTGGAGGCATTACCTCCTGGGTAGGATATTTCTATACAATCTAGGTGGATGGATCTCCTTAGTGAGTTTGATTTCGAAATCAATCACATCAAAGGAAAGGAAAATATGGTGGCCGATGCCCTTAGCAGAAGTGTGAAAATGATTCACCTGGCAGTGGTGAGCACTTGTGAAACATATGTCAAGGAAAGAGTCAGAAATGCACAAGAAACACTTGCATTATTCAAGACCATGACCTCATACCTAAGGCAAGAGCCTATAGGGCTAAAGTATGAAGGCTATCATATGCTTGATGAAGGCCTGCTGACCTACAAAAGAAAATTGTATATCCCAAGTTTTGACATCTTGAAGTGGTTCACAATGGACAAACTACACAAGAGACCATATACTGGTCACCCAAGATATCATAAAATGATCATGACCACTAGGAAACAATTCTATTGGCCTTGATTGAAAAAGGACATAGCTGACTATCTAGCTAAGTGTTTAGAATGCCATGAAGTTAAGGCAAAACACCAGCACCCAATAGGGTTTTTATAGCCTCTACCAATTCTAGAATGGAAATGCAAAACCATCTCCATGGATTTCATCACTGGATTACCAAAATCGTCCAAGTAGAATGATTCCATCATGGTAGTGGTGAAAAAATTGAGCAAGTCTGTTCAGTTCGTTCCTATCAAATCAACTTGAAAGGAAATAGATATTGCCAACATATTCATGAAGGAGATATTCAGACTACATGACATGCCTAGGGATATTTTATTTGACATAGACACAAAATTCACTTCAGGCTTTTGGAAATCCTTGATGGCTGGTTTTGAGAATAAATTGTTATTTATCACAGCTTATCACCCCCAAACTAATGGAAAGACAGAAAGAGTAAACCAAATATTAGAAGACATGTTTGTTGTTGGGAAAAACACCGTACGGACTAGCAAACTAGGGTCAGACTTGCATGCAGATTTTGACTGAATAGAAATTACTCTTTTACCTACAACCCAAGATTTAAACCCCTTTTTCACAGTAAATGCATGGAAAAGGACCACTAACCTTATTACCTATGTTCAATGTAGATCCTCTGTTTCTCTTCGATTACTTGCTTGCACTGCTCCTTCCATAGATGACCTGGACTTAAGACAAGCAACAACTATGCATGCATGCTACTTCTATACTCAAGGGTTATAAATCAAGCATAAATTAATCAAACCATAGACAATTCATGCATTGGGACGAGAAAAGTATTATTTTTATTACTGAAAGTGAATCAACTTACAAAAAATCTAAGACTGGCCACCGCTCCTTAAACCTAATCCTGGGCTCCTCTTCTTCTGTCCTTCAACTGCTTTGCGTTAAATCTCCTTTGGCTTAAGGAAAGGCTAAAGGGTTGGGACGATGGATTATGTAAATGAGATGATCAAGGGATCAAAATTTGCTCAAATTTCAAAGTGTTCGGATTGAGACGAAACCAGTACCATTGTGTCCATCTCGTTTTCCTAATTCCGGAGGTATATTCATTTTCGCGAATGGAGTCCGTATGGAGGAGATATCGCGATTTTATCGCCAAGTCAAACAGGTCAAAAAAGGGGATGCTGACTATACCTATCTGTACAGTCCGTATGGCCACGTGGAGGGCCGTACCATCATGATGATGTGGCGCTCGTTGATTGGTTGATTGTTGTCCAGTGGGAAGTTGACACGTGTCCACTTGCAGGCGAATAAGGAGGAGACACGTGGCCCAACACATGGGTGCCACGTGTCCCCATTTGTTTGGTTCATATGGTATGCAAAACATTGTTGGGAGTCCGCGGGTTTGAACCCGGGACCT